>LPNX010587584.1:554181-635926 GCA_001517045.1 Pseudotsuga menziesii
AGTATACAAGAGGATCTTCAACGATTCATCGAAATGCACCAGGCCAGTCGAGTTAATGGAGAAGTCAATGGTGAAGTTGCAGAAGCGGCCCTCCCCATGGAGGAGGAATCGGTTGTCCAGCCTAGAAACAACAGAAACATGCAGTAATCTGTCCTCTATAGTTATGTTTAAATGTATTTTTGCCTCCTTTTATGTCAACAGTTTGTAAGGGTTTATCCCTCTAGCATTTTCAGAAGTTTTGAGCAGATAGTATGCAGGGTTTTTTGGACTGTCCCATGGTTAGCCCTCCTTGGCAGCTTTTTTGTTATACATAAATGTCCGAAGTTATCTCCTCTGTAACGAATGGCTGTGCACAGCCCCTTTTATATATACCTGTTTTTAGTTTCTGTTAAAAATATATATATATATATAGTTTTTTTTTAATTAAAATATTAAAACCACTATAATTTAATATTGTTTTAATATATTTAATCTTATTGAAAAACAAGTTAGGGTTTGAACTAGCCAACGTGGAGTGGCCTGTGTGAATGTGTTGGACAGATTGAAAGTCAGCGTGGGAAATGGAGGGAGAAAGGACAGTTGCTTGGGGAAAAACTGTTGGTGGGAGAATGGTAGATCGTAGGCGTAGCGCGCTCGAGGAGGACGTAGTTTGGGGAAGAGGAAGGAGAGGTGGAGGCGGAGGCGTGGAGTTTTTAGATCGTGGCTTAGAGTGGTCGCGAGCACGTGAGAGGGAGCATGAGGTGTCGAGTTGCTTGTAGGCCATGAATACGAAGTGGTGTCGAACGGGGTGCAGAATGGACGCAGGTGCAGGGTGGAGCGATGGCGCGTGGGCGGAAGGCGATTGGATGGGATGGGAGATAGACGCGGGAGGAGATGTTGTAACAGTGAGCTGGGGATGAGATAGGAATGGCAGTGAATGATGATAGGAAGACGTAATTTCTCAGGCACTAGCAGCGGATTAATATCCTCATACAACGGCGACTAACATTGATGTTTTTTTTTTAATAAATATGACCTATATATGAATTCTTGGCACAAATATAATGGTGGTGTGTTGTAACGCGTTTACATAAGATCCTTTTGTAAGCACGCTCCTTTCAATAATATTTGTGGGCCTTATACTTCCAATTATTAACACAGTTTTACTGTGTTTTTTTTAAACGAATTTGTTTTCCTTCAATTTTGCAGCTGTTTTTTTTTCAACGTTGGTAACAGAAATTATAAATAGCCAAGGGCCTGATTTCTTTTCAAGGACCTTACAAGTTCAAAAACTTTGAAATTTTTTAAATTTTTTGTTATCAAGGACAGCGAAATTTGACCAATGGTCTGGTGGCCAAGGGTTGGGATCAAATTTCGCTCTGATACCAATGGAACATAGAAACTTTGTTTCTTACCAGAATACCTAGTGAAAATAAGATAAGTAATCCATGTATGGATGTAAAAATATATTTTATAAGATAAGTGATAGTATTACAATAAGAATTTTGTTTGTATAATTACCCATTATGGGTGACATAACCTTTCATCAAAGTGTCTCTTCATTAAGAATTAGTTATTTGATTATTAGTACTTATTAATGTTCATTTATTATATTTTTTTAATTACATATTATAAAGGAGATGTTATTTATCATACCATATCTTTGCAAGAAGAAGCAAATCCATTCAGACAAAAGTTGAGAAAGATTAATCCGAATTTGTTGTGAGAAATATCACCAATATTAAGAGGGGGGTGGTTCAATATTAAGCACTTTTTCCCATTTTAAAACTTCAAGCACACCATGTAGCATTGATCATTAACAATAACATTTATCAGCACATAAAACAATATAAAATGCATAAGATATTTTACATGGAATCATTTTCTTATAATATAATAGGATTATAAGATTACATTCATATGAAGCCCCAACTTTAGATTTATGAGCACCAACTTGAAGGAGGCTACAACCCCCTAGCTTTACCATCTTTAACTAGAAGGAAGCACCCAATCCCTAGATTCTATAGCACCCACTAGAAAGAGGCTACAACTCCCTGATACATAGACTCCAACATATATAGAGGAATCCAATCCTTAATGAGTTCCAACTCACCCTAGCACCACCCTTCCATCTTAATATGAGTAAGATCGATCTATCACTATCACTATCTTCAATGTCATTGTCACTGCCACTGACTCCTTGAAAAAACCTTAGAAATAGTCATCCATATACTTCATCTCTTCCTTAGATCCCTCAATCCCTTAACATCATCTTCAGTTTCAAACCCTAGGTCATTCCAAGAGAGAAACCCTGGTTCATGCATTTTCCAACCTTTACCAAGATATAGAAACAAGAGAGAAACCTTGGTCATGCACCATTTAATTCACCTAAAAAACCCTATATCATGGGATCACATAGCTCTTGCAACAATATTTCCAACGAGTTATTTTTTTATTCCAATACCGTATGAGAAAGTTATGCAAGTTTCCATTAATCTTCTTCACTTGAATCTTCTCTTGAATTTCACTTAACTCTTCTTGTACTCTTTGTACTTTTACTATCCTCTCTTGTAATTGTGAATTAGAGATGCTCTCTAACTTGGATGATTCAAATGAAATGTTTCAACTTTTATTTATACATATACAAGTAACTTTTAAAGTTACTTTAGGTTAGGTTGACCCTAACCAAATTCTATATTGATGTTAGGTTGTCCCTAACCAAATTCTAGCTTAGTACAAAGAAAACTTCATTTCTTCGTAGCCATAGGGAGTTAGAAATCGCTCTACATATCACTGGAAAGGTCTCAGAATAGGATATATGATTATGGAAATTGTTCTTTAATTTGGGACAATTTTTTTGGGGAAGTCCCCTTTTTTATTTAGCGTCATTCTCATTAGACTCCCCCTAGATTTGTATTCTTGACCTCTTGCTTTACTTCTTCAATTGGATTTGAATTTTCTTCTTGATCATTTCATTCCTTCATAAATGGGATTCTTTACACTTCACATAATCATGGTTATGTGGACACATCATCATCACTTTAGGGGATTCTTCACTTGATCCATTTGTGTGGAACTCAAAGTAGACACATGGCAAGAACTACATGTGATATCATCATGTGAGGGCCATGCTTAACATATATTCCATAAGGAGACCACTTTGGAGTTGTATACACTTATTATTGGATGTTGATATCAATGAAAACCTTATTCAACAGAATCCGCCTTTTTCATTGATGGCAACCATCATACTCTCCTTGTTATCATGTTCCAATTCTTTCTCCCCCAGTTTGACATCAATGGAAAATGATGATTCTTTCTCTTGAGCATGATCTTGCTTCCACTTCCCCTATAAATATTCCTTCTCTTTGGTGTTTCTCCCAGTGTGAATCTTCTGAATTTCTTCTCAAAAATTATGTACCCTTTTGTCTAGGATATATTGTCGTTGTTTCTACAATTTCTTGTCATGAATTTTGAAGCATTCAACATTGTGATTCACCATGCTTATACAATGTCTTTCCATGTGTCCATAATTGTGAAAATTGTAACATTCAATATTGTAGTTCAAGTGGAGACCTCTATTTTTTGCTTGATCATTTCCACCATAATATTTGCAATATCTATACCTATGCCCAAAATTATTGCAAGAGAAATAGTTATGAATAAATATGCTTAGATACCTAGGTCTAAAATATATTCTTGATGGGGAAACATATATATATATATATTTCTTTGAATCTTGCTAATGAATTATTCATTTGTAGTCTCTTCCTTGATGGGAGCTTCTAAGAATGTGTGCATAACTCTTAGTCTCCTCTTCATCTTTCTTTTCTAGTAGCTTAGAACACTCCTCTTCAACTTTCTTTGATAGTGGTATGGAGCTTTCACCTTTTTCTATTCATCATAACCCAAACCAGTCTTATCACATGGTGATCTTTGACAACTAAGGATGTCATATAGGATCATGGTGCTCTTCTGATCAAACTTCAAGTTTGTGGTCACTGTATTCTCTAATTCCTTCTATAGAGAAACAATATCAAATTCTCTTGCTTGACAAATTTCTTCCCTCTCCTTTAGTTGACTTGCTAGTACTTCTTCAATTGTATTTGCTTCTTCAACTTGAATTCTTATACCAACAATGGTATTTTCAGTCTCTTCATGGTATTCATTTTTTAACTTCTTTTATTATTCTATCATCTCTTCTAGCAACACGTTCTTCTTCTTGATATTCTTGATTTCATCTAGGGAACATATTAGTTTTCTTTCAAGATCACCTTCTTATTCTTTGTTTTCTGGTCCTTCAAGAGATTTGTCCTTATTTTTAAACTTATTGTCATCTTATATCATGTGAGAAGTTGGTACATTTTTTGTGTTTGTTTCTTCTCCATCATTTGCTTCCTCTTTTGGTGGTTCTTACTTTTCATAATCTCCATCTTCTATGTTATTGTCACCTTTGTTAGATTAACTTATTTCACCTTTTACATTTGGTTCTTAATTGGTTTCAATGAATTCCTCAATTATGTAAATATTTTGTAGCTTGTCCCAAATATATTTAGCTGATGCACACTTTCATACCTTGATGTTCACAAAATTTGGTAATCCTTCTAGAATGGCATCCATTTCCATTGCATTGTTTTTCTTTAACTCATTTTGGATGCATAATTCAATGGTATTTTTGAAGTAGTGTAGCTTGAAATAAATGAGTACTAAGCATCATAATCAAGAGCTTTCAAATATTCCTCTATTCCTCTCTTCCAGTAGGTAAAGTATGGACCTTCAAACAATGGAGTTTTGAAGATATTTTGAAAATCTACTTGACTATCCATGTATGCTTCAAGGCTCTACCTTCCAATAATTAAACTAGTTCTAAAGGAAACCAACTTTGATACCATTTTTTGGAAATATCACCAATACTGAGATGGGTGAATTAGTATTGAGCACTTTGTACCACTTCAAAACTTCAAGCACACCATGTAGCATTGATAATTAACAATACCATTCATCAACACATAAAACCATACACAGTGCAAAAGAGATTTTACATGGAATTATTTTCTTACAATGTAACAATATTACAAGAGTTCATTCATAGAAATCACCAACTTCTAATTTAAGATGACCAAATCAAAAGAGGCTACAACCCCCTAGCTTTACTAGCTCAAACCAAAAGGAAGCATCCACTCCCTAGATTCTCTAGCACCAACTAGAAGGAGGATACACCCCCTTGATCACAGGCTCCAACCTATAGAGATAAATCCAATCATCAATGATCTCCAACTCACCCTAGCACCACCCTGCTACCCTAATGTGAATAAGAGTATCAATCTATCACTGTCACTATCGTCATTGTCATTGTCATTATCACTATCACTGTCACTGATTTCTTCTTCAAAAAACCATAGAAACATTCATCCATATACTTCTTCTCTTCATTTTATTCTTTAATCCCTTGAAAACATCATCATCTTAAAACCCTAGTTCATACCATGAGAGGAACCCTAGTTCATTCGAAGAGAGGAACCCTATTTCATGCTTTTTTTAACCATTACCAAGATATATAAACAAGAGAGAAACCATAGTCATTTACCGTGTCCTTCACCAAAATAAACCATAGATCATGTCATCACATATCCCTTACAACAATATTTCCAACTATCTAAGAATTTTGTGATTCTGATACCATATGAGAAAGTTATGCAAGTTTTCGTCAATATTCTTCACTTAATTTTTCTCTTGAATTTCACTTAACTCTTCTTGTACTCATTGTACCTTCACTACCCTCTCTTGTACTGGTGAATTATATATGCTCTCCAACTTTGATGATTCAACCCTTATTTATAAATTCCCAAGTTACTTTAGGTTAGGTTGGCCCTAACCAAATTCTATCCTCATGTTAGGTTGGACCTAATCAAATTTTGACCAAGTACAAATAAAAATTCATTTCTCCTCAACCATAGAGGATTTAGGAATCATTCCACCTATCACTGGAAAGGTGTCCTAATATGATATCTGATTATGGAATTTGTTATTTCATTTGAGCTTCCTTTGTGGAAAAAACCCATTTTTCTTTAAATTCACTCTCATTAGACTCCCCCTAGCTTTGTCTTCATGGAATCTTGCTGTAATTATTAAATGAGATTTGACCTATCTTGTTGACCACCTCATATCTTCATCAATGGGATTCTTTACACTTCACATCATCATGGTTATGTGGAAACACCATCATCACTTTAGGGGCTTCATCACTTGTTCCACTAATTGTGTGCAACTCAAAGTGGGCATGTGGAAATGTTATAATTTGAATGGTTATACAAGATATTAAAACCTAGAAAAACCTAGAATTTGATTAATTATAGTGTAAGACCCAAGAACAAGAATAGAATCTCCCTTTTTGAAGTAGAATGATTCTCTCTCTCTCTCTCTCTCTCTCTCTCTCTCTCTTACAAATTCTTGAGAGTGAGATGTGTACAAATGAGGGAGTCGCCTCTTCTATTTATACTCATCAAGTGAGTGACTCAATTACCTAACTAGGTCATCCTACTTCTCTAATTAGTGTTGACCTTCCTAGGAAGACTCAAAATAACATTTATAAAATACTTTTGTGGGTACTATTTCCCTGACTTACAATGAAAGTTTTACCTACCTCATGAATTTTGCATGACCAATTACATCAATGACATCTCCAAATGGAGGAATAATAATAATAAAATAAAAGGCACAATAGAATATATTCCTAAGTTATATTTATTTAACACTCCCTCTTAACAAGGAAGGTATTCTACAACATCATCAACAACAACAACTGTACAACTGACTGGTGAATCTATATGTCATAGGAATTTTTGAAACAAAAAAACATCATGTGTATGGAACATCATCATCAACATGAGCATGGAATATATTTATTAGCATGGAACACCATCATCATCATTAGTTTGTAACATCGTCATGGAATATCATCATGGAATGTCATCATGGAATGTCATCATGGAACATCACCATGGAACATCATCACGAAACATCATCATAAAACATTGTTATGAAACATCATCAAGAAACATTATCATGGAATGTCATCATGGACCATCATCATTATCATTAGCATGTAACATCACTATCACGAAACATCATCATCACGGATCATCATCATTATGAAGCATCATCATCGTGGAACATCATCATCATGGTACATAATCATCGTGGAGCATCATCATCACAAATCATCATGGAACATCATCATCATTAACATGAGCATCATCATCAATATGTAAATACTGGAATATCATCATCATCAACATGAGAATCATCATCAATATGTAAATACTAGAACATCATCACTATGTGAATACTGGAACATCATTAGTATGTGAATATTGGAACATCATCATCATCAACATGTGACTATTGGAACATCATCATCATCATCAATATAGAAGTGCTATAACATCATCATCGTCAACATAGAAATATTGGAACAACATCATCATCAACAACAAATGAATGTTGGTACAACATCATCACCGGTAGCATGAAAATTCTGGAACAACATCCTCATCCTCATCTGAAGTGGCATCAGGTGGGAACTCTGGTAGATCCAATGGTCCTTGTCTAGTTTACTAATCCTTTTAGACCAAACAAGCCTATCTAAGCATACTGATCTACTTGGGGACCAAATAGTCCTTGTCTGGATTACTAATAATTTTGTACCAACCAATACTAGCCAAACATACCAATCCCCCTTGGATCAACCAGGCCTTGTCATCAACTGATATACCAATCCCATTGGGATTAACCAGCCCTTATCAAGTTGACATACCAATCCTAGATGGAGATACCACACCATTACAATAGAAACCACATCATCATCATCATTCCCTATTATGAGGGAGGTCCTTTCAGACTACACCAAGATTGTATCAAAAGTATTCAAACTTTATTCGAGACAAAATCTTAGTCAACACATCAACAACTTGTTCTTTATCAAAAAAAAATTCATCATTCCTCTCTTGTAGGTGATTGCACGTGATCTTTCCTACAAGTCAAATCCAGTTACATGATTAGAAACATTTCATAATCTTCAAACCATATTCATAATTAAAAATTCTTATGCATAAATACATATGTCATACAATCATGCAACTATTTTATCCAACACAACATTCATCCATATCATGTATACATATGATAACTTTATAGATGCCTTACATCTCTACCATAACATTATTAAAAGTGTGCACTACTCCCAACATGTCAGCAAAGAGGTTTCATTCTAGATAAGTAGCAATGGAATGTTCTACAACACCATAGTCCACTTACCCATCACATGAATATTAGTAGTATAATTATCATTAATGAAAACACTCTAATATGCATAATACATTTCCTAAATAAAGGAACATAAATATGTACACAAATGAACAATATAATTTAAGCAACTAGATATATAGGAATTCAAATATTTATCTTTTGTTTGTTTGGTAGACTTTATTTTGATATTTTGTCTCCTTGCAGGAATTACTGGAGTATATGACAACATGCTCTACTTCATCATTTGATTTTGTGCCTATCTTTCTTATGATCAAAAATACTGACCATAGATCACATGGAACTGTGTAATGGTGTTGAATCTAAGTGTCCCTTATTCTTTATTCACAAATGCATCTATTCTTATCTAATGCAGAAATTGATAAGAGCATGATCTTTGTCTTTATGGGTTGAATCCTTCAAGATTAAAGTACATATTGTTAAGAATATAGTTTTCATTGATGTCAAAGGTGTTCACGAATGACAAAGTGATAACCAATGGATATGATGGCAGGGTAATATCAGTGAAAGACAAAGGATGATGATATGACATTTCACAGATGATGATATGGCATAGAAAAAACTGTTAGAAACAGTCCAAGAGCATTTCTGCAAAGTTATGGTAAGATCCGTATTGGTTCTAAAATGAATGGTAGGGAATCTTCCCGCACAAGATCCAACGATTGGGGGATGAGATCCGCAAAGGACATAAGCACGAAGTGAAGCTTCGCATTTAATAAAAATTAGAGGGCTGTGAATCAGTCCGCAACAAGATCCAACGGTTGAGGATTAGTTTCGCATAAGATAGGCGGAAAGGTCGAAGTTCAGCATAGATCCGAGATCCAATGGCTGAGAAGTGATCCGCTAAAATAGATCAACGATTCATATAGAAATAAAAAGGAAGAGAACCGCAAAAAGACCTTAGGAAATGTCACTTTTCCGCTACCCAAATTTTGGAAGGAGGAGAACCACAAAAATACCTTAAGAAATGTCAGTTTTCCGCTACCCGAAGTCCGAAAGGAGGAAAGGGGAAGTAAGAGGACCGTGAAAAGACCTTGGGAAATGTCATATTTTTGCTACTCGAAGTCTGGAAGGTGGAAAGCGGAAGGCGGAGAACCGCAAAGAGAATTTGGGAAATGTCACATTCCCGCTACCCAAATTCTGGAAGGCAAAGAACCGCGAAAATACTTTGGGAAATGTCACATTCCCACTACCCGAAGTCCGAAAGGAAGAAAGCAGAAAGCAAAAATCTTGAAATGACTTTTGGGAAAAGTCACATTTATGATATCTGACTTCCACCTTAGATCGACAGTCACGAAAAGAAGGAAGAAAGATTAACGGTGTGAAAATATTTGTGCGGAAATTGAAAATATCGAAATGATATTTGGGAAAAGTCACATTTCCGATATCCAATTTCCACCTTATATATACGGTCAGGAATAAGCCTAGAATGAGATCAACGGATCAGGGTGATTTCGTAAATGAAGACTGCTGAAAGTCATGACTGGAATATTGAAGCTATAAAATCGATTAACAGAAGCTTAGATAGCCAGTAGAGAATCCTGCAGAGGAGGAAAAGAAAACCCACAGGCATGAGCGAAAGGGAAGCCTGAAGATCTGAAGATAGAGTATCCCCGCTGATGGAAGAGAGGAAGTCCATAGGGATTGGTTTGATGAATATTATGATCAAAGAAGAAGGAAGCTCGCAGATCGAAAATGATCAATAATTTCTTAATTAATTATTTAATTAAAAATCATTAATCATGGATTGTTGAAGAGGTGTGTTTGCATTGGTGAAGAAGTGCGTCCACAATGGTGAAGATATGCGTCCAGAAATTGTGAAGAGAGGCATCTGCAGAAAACATGAGAGTATTAATTGACAAAGTATTGAATAAATTAATTATCTCTATGAAAGCAAATAACAGAGTCCAATCATTGAAAAGAAGGTTGATAAAAATCAGTCTAGGGTGGTAGGGTGGTGTTAGGGCAGACTATAATTCTGCACAGGGTGTTGTATCATCCTTGTCTGTTGTAGCAGGAAAAAGGTGAGGGTGTTGTAGCATCCTTGTCTATTGTGGAAGGCAGAAGCCCTGGGTGTTGTAGCATCATTTTCTATTGTAGCAGGAAGAAATATCATGATGTTGTTGCATCCTTTACATAGTAGCGGATAAAGCAATTTTGTAGATTCATCTTATTAATGAGTTTGAATTGGTGGTTTTCTTTTTCAAGTTTCCACGTTAAATTTTTGTTTTAACCTATTTGATTCATTATGTGTTTTGATTTTTTTTAGAGGACAATATTGATTCATCCCACTCCCCCACCCCCGCCCTCTCAGTATTGTGGGATAAACCAACAATTGGTATCAAAGTGGGTTCCTTCATCATAGTTTAACCACTGGAAGGTAGATCCTATTTAAAACCCACTATGGATCAACAAGAAGGCTTAGCCACCAACAAACCTCCATTGTTCATAGGAGAAAATTATGCTTGCTGAAGTGTGAGAATGAGGTGCCATCTAATTTCCCTTGGATGGAAGGTTTGAAATGCAACTGTGAAGGAATACAAAATAGATGACCAAGCACCTACAGATAGTATATGATTAAGCCAATATGAAGGTAATTCCAAAGCCCTAAACGCAATCCTAAGTGGTTTGACAAACTATGTATTTACAAAAGTTATGTGATGCAAGACTGTGAAAGAATCCTGGGATAAGTTAAAATTATCTATGAAGGAGAATCTAAAATCAAAGAATCCAAGCTTCAGACATATAAAGGGTGATTTGAGAGCCTTAACATGAGGAAAGAATAAAATATTTGGGAATACCTTTTAAGAGTAGATGAAGTTGTCAATTCCATTAGAGGTCTTGGTGGAAAACTAAGAGAAAAATAAGTTGTGAGCAAGGTACTAAGAATGATGCCAATGAATTATGATTCAAAAGTATCCACCCTAGAATAAAGGGATGATCTTGACCAAGTAACAGTAGATGAGCTACATGTAATCCTCATTGCTTATTTGACGAGAACAAGACTAAATGATTCTTTGAAAAAGGAAGCATATTTTAAGGCCTCATCCAAATATCAAACAGAGAACCTAGATGATGAGGAAGCTCTTTTTATTAAAAATATTGAGAAGGGTACTAGAAAATATAAGGGAAATTTTCCCTTGAAATGTTTTAACTGTGAAAGAATTGGACAATTTGCTTCAAAATGTAATGTACTTACCCTAAAAAGGTGGATAATGACGAGAGAGAAACCTCAAAATTCAGGAAGGGTAAATCAGGAAACAAGAAGAAGTCCTATGAGAAAAAAAAATTGTCTACACCATGGAAGATAGTGAAGATGGAGACACAAGTGGAGATGAGGAAACTAAGATTCTATTCATGGGTCTAGATACTCAAGCTTCAAATGAGGACTCAGAGGAAGAAGAAGTTGATTTAAGAGATAAACTTGTTAGTGCTCTTAAAGAACTTAATAAATGCGGTAAAAAGAACAAACAATCAAATCTTACCATTAGTGAGTTGGAAGCTCAACATATGGATGCCAAGAGAATTGAAGAAGATATAAACCTACAACTCAAAAAAAGAATACAAGAATCTGAGAAACTTGAAGAAGATCATGCAATTCAAGAAAAAACTTGATGAAGGATCTGTCAAATCAAAATTTGAAAATAGCTCAAGGATTCTAGATGACATCTTGAATAGCCAAAGATCATCAAA
Source organism: Pseudotsuga menziesii (assembly GCA_001517045.1). Classification (NCBI taxonomy): domain Eukaryota; kingdom Viridiplantae; phylum Streptophyta; class Pinopsida; order Pinales; family Pinaceae; genus Pseudotsuga; species Pseudotsuga menziesii. Next base: position 566,179 of record LPNX010587584.1, read on the forward strand.
TGATAGATCTAGATTGGGTTTTGTCAAAGAAAAGGAACCTAAAATTTTATCTATCACTAATAAAGGAGGAAATGAGAAAAGTTATGTTGGAGCACTAAAGAGTCCATTGAAAAAGGAATAAACCAAGAAAACTACCCCAAAAATTCAAGATAAAAACAGAAATAATGTGGTGCCTAAGAGATCGAATAGATATCTGCAGATATTTTTAGGTCACTATTACTCATGTAATAAATTTGTTCATAAAGCCTTAGATTGCAGAGCTAATAGGAAGGTTCCTGAATATAAAAAGAAGTTATCAAAACCAAAAGAAAATCATAACCCTTTTACACTTCTTCAAAAATATGACAGAGAGTGTTACAAATGTAATAACCATGGACATATGGAAAGAGATTGTAGATCGATGACTCCCACAAAGAAAACTGATGAAATTAAGTCTCAAGACATAAAACAAAAGAAGTATTGGAGAAAAAGGGAAGAAGAGGAAATATCCATGATTTCTCTATGTGCAACAGAAAATCAAAACCTATAGCACTTGGACAGTGGGTGTTCAAAACATATGACTAGTGACCCAAACAAATTCATAACACTAAAAGATAATAAGGGTAAAGTCACTTTTGGAGACAACCTACCTTCCAAGATAATTGGAAAAGGAACAACTGTTGTTAATAATAAAATCAAAGAAGAAAATTTATTACTAGTAGAAAATCTCAATCCTAATCTCCTCGGTGTAAGTCAAACATGTGATCAAGGGCACATCTATATATTTGACTTAGAAAAATGTGAAATTAGGAAAAAGGACTCAAGAAGAATTTTTTGCATGGCCTTAAGAAAATCAAACAATGTGTACATCCTAGAAAATGAAAATCAATGTTACTTGAGTACGGTTGATTAAAGTTGGTTATTGCACAGAAGGTTGGGACATTTAAATTTTGAAAATCTTGTCAAGATAAGTAAGAAGGAAGCAATAAGAGACTTTCCCAAAATTGTAAATCCTCCTAACTCAGTTTGTAAACATTGTCAACATGGGAAGAAAACAAGAGCCAGTTTTAAAACAAAAGAAAATATGACCTCACATCCTCTAGAAATAGTGCACACAGATCTCTGTGGACCAAAAAGAACTAAAATCCTGCAAGGGGAATATTATTTGATGCTGCTCATTGACGATTACACAAGGCTGACTTAGGTGACATTCCTCAAAGAAAAATCAGAAGCCTTTGAGAATTTTAATATCTTCAAAGCAATGGTTGAAAATGAGACACACGAGAAGATCAAATGTCTTAGATCCGACAATGGGGGAGATTTACCTCAAACGAGTTCAATGAGTTTTGTGAGACACATGGAATTAAGAGGAAATTTTCAGCTGAAAATACTACTCAGTAGAACAACGTTGTTGAAAGGAAAAATAGAACAGTCCAAGAGGCTTCGAGAACAATGCTAAATGAAGCAAAGTTATCAGATGCATTTTGGAAAGAAGCAGTATACACAGCTGTCTATATACTTAATAGAGGACAACTCATAGTAAATAACGACAAGACCCCTTATGAACTATGGTATGGGAGACCAACCTTGGTTAAATATTTCAAAGTATTTGGCAGTAGTTGTTACATTAAAAGGAATGAAGATGACCTTGGAAAGTTTGACTCTAGGACTAACGATGGAATATTTCTAGGATATTCATCCACCAAGAAGGCATATAGATGTTTCAATAAAATGTTAAACAAGATTACAGATATTGTATATGTAAGAGAAGATGGCATAAAACCAAGAAGTGAAACAAGTTAGGATAGCATTGAAAATACAAATAATGAAGAAAAAGAAGAGTTGAAAGAGGACAAAACTATTCATGATGAAGAAGAAGGAATAGAAAAGGAAGATACATAGGGAAGTGAAGAAGACTCTCCAACCCATGATAAAAAAAACCCATCTAGAAGGGTACAAAAGAATAACCCAGAAACACAGATCATAGGTGATAAAAATATTGGAGTCAGTACAAGGAGATAGCTAACATTTAATGAACAAGCCCTACTCTACATAGTGGAACCTAAGAATTTTTCAGAAGCAAGCAAGGATGATGAATGGATCAAAGCCATGAATGAAGAATTAGATCATATTGAGAAGAACGAGACCTGGGAACTTCTCCCAAGATCTAAAGATAAGAATGTTATATGGACCAAATGGGTTTTCAAGAACAAATTCAATCAGGAAGGTCAAGCAATAAGAAACAAGGCAACATTAGTATGTAAGGGTTATGCTCATGTAGAAGGGATTGATTTTGAAGAAACTTATGCTCCTGTGGCAAGACTTGAAGCAATCATAATGTGTCTAGTGCCACTCTCAAGCCATAAAAATTTTAAAGTGTTTTAAATGGATGTTAAGTCTGCATTTTTTAATGGAAAAATAGAAGAAGAGGTTTATATTGATCAACCCAAAGGTTTTCTATTATAAGAAAACAGAGAATATGTTTGCAGAATAAAAAATGCACTCGATGGTCTTAAACAAGCTCCAAGAGCCTGGTTTTCAAGACTAGACAGTTATTTAAAACAACAAGGATTCAAGAGAGGAGTCACTGAAAGTAATCTCTACTTGAAAATCGAAGATAAAAACATGATCATATTTGTTGTTTATGTACCTGACGTCATTTTTGGAAGCAATTTACAAATTCTAAGTGTTAAATTTTCCTCTGAAAAGAAGCAAGAATTTTAAATGTCAATGTTGGGTGAACTCGCATTTTTCTTAGGGTTACAAGTTTATCAAACTGATAAAGGAATATTTATCTCTCAAACTAAGTACATCAAATACATGCTTAAGATATTTAAGATGGAAGACAAACCTGTTAGTACTCCTATTATCATAAGGTGTAAATTAAGTAAGGACGACAAGTCTCTAGAAGTAGATCACACCATATGATGTACAGATCCATGATAGGTAGCCTGCTATATCTGATAGCTACAAGACCAAATGTGATGCAAACTGTAGGATTGGTTGCTAGGTTCCAGTCAAGCCCTAAAGAGACGCATGTAACTGCAGTAAAAAGTATTTTCAAGTACTTAAAAGGCACTATGGAATATGGGTTATGGTACCCAAAGAGTCAAGATTTTATGTTAAAGACATTTACTGATGCATATTTGGCAGGAAGTGTTGATGATAGAAAAAGAACCAGTGGAGAAGCATTCTTTTTAGGGGATTGCTTGGTATCATGGTCAAGTAAGAAACAGTCCTCCATTTCACTCTCTACATCCGAGGCCGAATACATTGCTGATGCATCCTGTTGCACTCAGGTTATTTGGATGAAACAAACACTAGAATATTTACTTGTTAAATATGGGCATCCAATAATAATAAACTGTGACAATAATAGTTCTATTAATATGTCAAAAAACCCCATCGTGCACTCTAAAATGAAACACATACCAATCAAGTATCACTTTCTAAGAGAACGGGTATGTCAGAAAGTTTTCAAATTAGAATATGTTGAAACAAAAGCACAGGATGTTGATATATTTACCAAACCATTACCCAAAGAAGCTTTTGAGCATCTTAGACAATAGATGGGTGTAATTTCATTAAATTAGTTGTAAGAGAAAGAGGCATGATCTCAGGGGAAGACATGATGACATGAGGAGTTATCAAAAGGGGAAGATAAGAAATCCTAAATAGGTTATCCTTTGTCATTGTTGTCAAAGGGGGAGAATGTTTAGATGTTTCCATCAAAGCCAAAGGGGGAGATTGTTAAGAATTTAGTTGTCATTGATGTCAAAGGTCTTCACAAATGTCAAAGAGATAACCAGTGAATATGATGGTAGGGTAAGATCAGTGAAAGACAAAGGATGATATGACATTTCACACATGATGATATGGCATGGACAAAATTATTAGAAACGGTCATAGAGGATTTCCTCCAAGTTAAGGTAAGATCAGCATTAGTTCTAAAATGAATGGTTAGAAAGATTCCTACACAAGATCCAACGATTGGGGGATGAGATCCGTAAAATAAATAAGGACGAATTGAAGCTCTAGAGTTAATAAAAATCAGACGAATGTGAATTGGTCCACAACAAGATCCGACGGTTGAGGATCAGTTTCACATAAGAGAGGAGAAAAGGCTGAAGTTCAGCATGGATCTGAGATCCAATGGCTAAGAAGTGATCCGCTAAAACAGATCAACAGTTCAGATAGAAAGTGGAAGGTGGAGAGCCACAAAAAGACCTTAGGAAATGTCACTTTTCTGCGACCCGAAGTCTAGAAGGCGGAAATCGAAAGACGGAGAACCGTGAAAAGGCCTTATTAAATGTCACTTTTATGCTACCCGAAGTCCGGAAGGAGGAAATCAGAAGGTGGAGAACCGTGAAAAGACCTTCGAAAATGTCACATTTCCGCTACCCGAAGTCAGGAAGGCAGAAAGTGGAAGGAGAAGAACTGTGAAGAAAATTTGAGAAATGTCACATTCCCGCTACCTGAAGTATGGAAGGTGGGAAGAGGAAGGAGGAGAACTGCGAAAATACTTTGGGAAATGTCACATTCTCGTACCCAAAGTCCAGAAGGTGGAAAGAGGAAAGCGGAAATATTGAAATGACTTTTGGGAAAACTCACATTTCTGATATCCGATTTCCACCTCAGATTAAGAGTCATGAAAATATCAAAGAAATATCAACGGTGCGGAAATATTTGTGCAAAAAGAGGAAATATAGAAATGATATTTGGGAAAAGTCACATTTTCGATATCTGATTTCCACCTTAGATATACGGCCAGGAATAATCCCAGAATGAGATCAACGGCTTAGGGTGATTTTGTAAATGAAGAGTGTTCAAATTCATGACTGGAAGATTGAAGCTATAAAATTGATTAACAGAAGCTTAGATAGCCCACAGAGGAGGAAAACAAACCCACAAGTGTGAGTGAAAGAGAAGCCCGAAGATCTAAAGATAGTGTATCCCCGTTGATGGAGGAGAGGAAGTCCATAGGGATCAGTTTGATGAATCCTGTGATCAGAAAATAAGGGAGCTTCCAGATCAGAAATGATCAAGAAGTTATTAATTAATTATTTAATTAAAAATCATTAATCACATATTGTTGAAGAGGTGTGTTTACATTGGCGAAGAAGTGAGTCCGCAACGGTGAAGAGGTGCATCCAGAAATTGTGAAGAGAGGCATCCACAGAAAACATGAGGGTATTTATTGACAGAGTATTGAAGAAATTAATTGTCTCTATGAAAGTGAATAACAAAGTCCAATCAATGAAAATAAATCTAATAAAAATTAGTCCAGGGTGGCAGGGTGGTGCTAGGGAATACTATAATTCTACATAGGGTGTTGTATCATCCTTATCTGTTGTAGCAGGAAAAAGCTCAAGGTGTTGTAGCATCCTTTTATGTTGTAGCAGGAAGAATCCTAGGGTGTTGTAGCATCCTTATCTATTGTAGCAGGAAGAAATCCCAAGATGTTGTTGCATCCTTTTTGTAGTAGTAGATAAAGCAATTTTGTAGATTCATCTTATCAATGAGTTTGAATTGATGGTTTTCTTTTCAAATTTTCCACATTAAATTTGTGTTTTAACCTGTTTGATTCATTGCGTGTTTTGATTTTTTTTAAAGGACAAAACTGATTCACCCCACCCCCCTCTTAGTATTGTGGGATAAACCAACACATATTCCTCATCACTTGATGAATATTCCCTTGTTTTCTTCTCATCCATGAGATCACACCTGGTCCCAAAATTTAAAAAAAAACATTCTAAAGTTCTCTTTATGTCTTCAACACTTCCTGAATTTTCATAACCGTGAAATACGATCTCACTATCAGAAGCTTATCTGAGGCCACAATCTAATGTACCATTTAGGTACCTCATCACATGTTTTACTGCAATCAAGTGAATGTATCTAGGATCCACCATAAACTAAATCAAGGTGTTCACCGTAAATAAATTTCCAACCTCGTGTTCATCAAGTATATTAATGAACTAGTCATCTTCCTATAGACTGTGGCATCAACTATCTTTGAAGTAGGATCACATAGAAACTTAAAGTTTGAATATGCCATTTTTGTAGCTATATACCAACATATAGAACCTCTTCAAAATATCAATTTCATATTTTCCTTGGATAAGGAAAATCTCCTCTTGATTCCACCAAACCTCTAATCCCAATAATCTTGTCAAGACTCTCGAACTCCGAGATCTATTGTAGTCACTCCCTCTAAAATGGAGCACCATCCTCCCTCTACATCTTGTGATTTTTTCATTAGTACATTTTGCACTGGATTAACATGTATCCTCCTTTTATGTTGATAATATGTGTATGCGTCTATGTCAACTCTCAAGATCACTAGTTATTAGGATCCTTCTTCTCAAACTTTGTTGCAATTTCCTCTTGCACCCATCTATGATATTATCGTCCTTTGAAGGATTCCATATTCAACCTTGTAGCAAAGGTTGAGATTTCCATCACTCTAGGTGATCCTCAAGCTCCTCCTTTGACTCTATGTGTTATCCCATGGGTTCCTTTTGAGCCTGTACAAATCCTTTTGCGCATATGTGGTTCTCTGTAGAGCGTCCCAAATCCTAGAGATTTCTTGATATTCCATTCTACTTCAATTACACCAACTTTCTAGTGTAACATCCACCACTGAAGAGGTGTATATGGACACTAGAGCAATGTCTTTCCATAATCGACTTCCTCTTTCTTAGAGAAACGACAAATCTTGATTTGTATTTCTCAATGCTACCATCTACTTTATGCTTGATCTAGTATATCCACTTGGACTACACTACAAGATTCAATTTAGGTATTGGAACCATGTCTTAGACATCATTATTCATGATGAATTGGTACTCCTCAATCATATCATCCTTCTATTTTTCCTTCTTGGGACATTCTTTATCAAAGTGTCATTTTTCATCACAAGTGAAACATCTAAGTTTTGAGAGGTCCTTCTTCTAAAATCTTTTTATTCTTGCATGAACGTTTGTCCTTCTTATTCTTTCTCTTCTTGGCATGAGTTGTTAGGGCTTGATTGTAGTCTCCACCCATATTTTATTCTCTTTCTATCAATCAAGCTTCTTCTTGCATGCATTCCTCCCATATGCGAGCTTTCATCTAGATCAAATTCCTTGAATGAAAATTAGGAGACCATTCAAGGTTGTCATCTCCATTTCCACTTTTTGACATTGTATTCAATCTAGTCATTCCTTGATCTAGGAGACCCTTATGAAGTAATATTATATTATTGCTTCAATGCTTTTTTGGAAGAATTCTTTTGGTGGACCTAGGGTTTGATAGAGAAACCCTAATGTTTCAACTTTGGTGAATTTTATATATGATTGGATAGAAATGTGTCCCTCCTCAAGGTGATTTGAGTAGTATACAACTTTTCCCAAAACTATGGACAAAACTGCAAAATGTCTCATGCCCTAGTTTTCCCAATAGTAGTGTTAGGTCAAAAATTAAAAATCCACAGAACTAGAAAATGCATCCATAGAAATATGAAACCTCCTAGGGAGAGTTAGATGGTCCTTCTTTTTCAAATGATCTATGGAAAGAAGTACTCAGAACATGAATCCATAGTTTCTTAAATTTATTATGTTGAATTATCTGGTATTAGTTCTGATGTATCTCCGAAATTTATGCTCCTCAAGATCTGAAACTTTGTCCTAAGGTATTATGCTATGTATTCTATCCAAACCCACAGGTTAGAGAAATATTGGATTCACCAAGTGGAACTTATGCAAAGTTTCCCATGATGACATGTTTATGGATTGTTTCATTATAACTAACTTGTACAGACTTCCACATTTCACTATTTCAACTTCGCATTCTAAAATTTGTACCAAAGAAACTATAGTCTGATCCCATTATATAACATCTTATGAAATTTGACTTGGATCTTCCTATCCTGAGATATAACATTCTCCCTGGGTCACTTGTTTAAGACTAAATTATGGAAGAGGTTGGAACCCTATTTTGGAGGGATCATAACTCCTAAAGTATAGAGAATATGAGGTTGAAACCCACATACAAGGTACGTCAACATTTCATATTCATATTGTTCACGTTTAATCTCTTGATCCTTCTCCAAAATCAAGTTATAGAGAAAATTACTAGATGACTAGATTTTTCCTTCTAGGGATTCAAGCATGAAGCCATAATCTCCATCAGTGGCAGTAGTAGCAGTGTTATGGCTGCACAAACACTTATTTCAGGGTGTCTCTAATACCATATTAGAATTTTAATGCTTATACAATATCTTAAAACATTTAACAACATATCATCATAACCATATGCAATTGGAACATTAAAACAAAGACAACCACAACATAAAAAAACAACATATAGATTTATCCTGGGAAACCCTCTTGGGGGAGAAAACCCAAAAAAACTTCCTCGATACACAATTTGATCAAGTATAGTGTAAAAACCCAAGAATAAGACTAGATTCTCCCTTTCCACAGTAGACTTCTTCTCTTTCTCTTGCACAAATGCTTGAGTGTGAGATGTGTACAAATGAGGGAGGTGCCTTTTCTATTTATGCTCATCAAGTGAGTGACTCAATTACCTAACTAAGTCAAATTAGTTCTCTAATTAGGTCCTCCCTACCTAGGAAGACTCAAAATAACATTTATAAAATACTTTTGTGGGTATTATTTCCCTGACTTACAATGGAGGTTTTATCTCATGACTTTTACATGGATAATTACATCAATGACATCTCCAAACAGAGGAATAACATATTCAAAAGGAGGAATAATAATAATACAATAAAAGGTACAATAGAATATCTTCCAAAGTTACATTTCTTTAACAAGAAACAACCACATGTTATCTCATCCCGTGAGGTCCATGCTTAACCACTATGCCATAAGGGGACCACTTTGGAGTTATATACATTTACGCTTGGATGTTGACATCAATGACAACCTTATTTAATAGCCGCTCCCCCTTGTTTAACTAGAACTTCAAAATATGTTGGTTACTAGAATCATTACAACAACTAGGCATTCAACATAGTTTCCCAACTTGGTAATGAGAAAAAAAATGGTGAAATAAGATCATGCGTTGATTTCATAAACCTAAATTTATCAAGAAAGAAATATAATTATCCTATTCCTAACAAGGAGAATTTATTACAAATAATAACATGACTAGGAATAATGTCTAATAGTCTATGTTAGATGGTTTCTGGTGGTATAATCAAGTCTTATTCAACAAATACGATCAACACAATACAACTTTCACAACTCCTCGGGGAACTTATTAATAGTTGAGAATTCCATTTGGTCTGCTCAACTGAAAATGAAATATTTAAAAGAGTTATGGACTTTTCCTTCAAGGACTTACTTGGAAAAATAATTGAGATATATCAAGATGAATTGACTGTATACTTAAAGTATAGAAGTAATCATGTAAATGCATGTTAAATTTGTGAACCATTGATCAGTAGGAAAATGAGAGAAATTGAGAATTAGAATTATGCAATGGAATATCAAGAATAATGTACACTAAAGAAGACAAATTTGAGACAAATATGACAAGAATTGATCATATAATTACAACATTAACATCTATTCATTCCAGCAGTAATACAATGGTGTTACAATAAAAAGAATTCGAATCATTTGGATAATATTCGAATCTACCAACTAAACCTGGCTGGCTGGTTAACTCAGTGTGTCTAAATCACTGCATGGGAGCCACTAGTCTAACTCCTGATGTCTAAAGCAATTTACAATCAGTTAACGGTTGGGGTAGGTGGAAAAAGGAGCCACTCCCTGTTATACCAAAATGTCACCCTCATGTTATGAGATAGGTAGATTCCCCTTGTCTGCTCCAATCCCTCAAAGTTTTCCCTAGATAAATGAAGGAATAAATTAACCCCTTGCAGTTTGCCCTCTTTTGAGCTGGTAATGCTCTTTTCCCATTTACAAAAAGTGCTACCTAAGAAGAAAAGAGACACCACCGCTCTTAATACATGTGCAAAGAGAGGTTCCACCGCTCTTTCCCTTACTGCAAAAATCAGTGCCCCTTATCACTGCCTATTTGCTTCTTTGGAGAAGCGGTGCTCGAGTTTTGAAGGCAAAAAAGAGATTCTTCGAGAGGATTCTTGAAGCTGACCTCCATGGAGCCTCATCCCTATGGTCTAGGACCAGCTAGAGCTTGAGATCCTCCCTTTTAGGATCTTATCTCCACCTCACCCATTAAATCCTCAACCATACCTATCCTCCCATGCCTTTAAATAGTGGCCCATCCCCCATGGGTAGGAGGAGGAAGAATTGTTTTTCATACCCAAACTCTGTCAAAATCATTCTTGAGTCTTTGGAGGCAAGGTGAAGTTAGAGGCAAGGAGCCATTGGAAGGAACTCTCAAAACCAAGGCATGAAGGTTGTAGTCTCTCCAATCGTTATCAATAAATAATGTCTTTTCTCTCCCATATTTACTATTTCATATGTTTATATTGCTTGATTCCTTGGTCACAGGTATAGATTTAGTTGATTATATTGTATGATATCATGTTTTCTTTGTTGTCTTCCATCTTTTACAAGTTCTTTTGCAGTAAAATTCAAGGATAGCAAGGACAACCTTTGAGATAAGCCTCATAGCATTCCATTCAAGTGATTAACCAGATCTAGGGAGAGTCTAGCATTCTGTGTTTGTGTTTTGTTCTAGATCTGAACCATTCAGACTAGGGAACCAGCTCTTGTCCGCAGGAGGTGTGTATGTTCAGCTAACAAAATTGGCGACTCCCCTGGGGAGACATGGGTAAGAAACAAAACTCTAAGATAGCTATTTGTGTTTTTTGTATTTTAATGTTTTTTATTTTTTATGTATAGTAATTAGACCTAAAATTTTCATGCAGATGTAGGAGTTGCACGACCTGGGGGATCATCCCCACTGGATAGATGAGCGGGAGCTCGATTTGTTCAACAAGGCGATGACCCTATGGGAGAGCTGGAGGAGAGCCTAGAGAGGTTAACTTTGGACATACCCAATGCATCCATTGATGATCTCCTGATGTGCTATCAAAGGCACATAGCAGGGGTGCGAGGCCTCTTCAGCTGTCTGCTACGTAGGGCAGTGCGGGCTATTATGTGCTACCATGAGCATCACTAGCTCTTACATGATGTATCACTGAAAGCTACCATAGCTTCATATTTTTTGTATGATTTTGTGCTGCCTAAAATCCAGAGTGCTTCAGATGAGGTCTCGTGACCTATTTTTGTAAAAACACCTACATATATATACATACTTTTTCCTCCGATGTTTATGCTTAAAATGGGAAATGTATTTACATGATTTTTTATATGTTTTTAACTGTTTATTTAAAATGTCATCAACCATGTTTATCTTTCATGCTATGAATGAGCAATATACTAGTCTAGGATATAATTTGCTAATGAATCAGCAACTGCATTGTCTGCCCTAGGGATATGCCTATAAGTAATGACTTCAAATGACCTTTATAATAAACATACCCTCTGATAGAGACGGAGTAGTATGGGATTTTTTATGGTGTAAACCTGTTTTAAATGACAAACCACCAATTGCAATTCCATGAACACTTCCAAGTCATGAATGTCCTGGGATGCAGCTTCATTTAAAAGACCTATGATTGCTTCATACTCAGTGATATTGTTGGTAGCAGGACCAATACAAACTACTCCTGAACTCACTAGATTGTGTGCAGGGGAATACAGAACCCAAGCAGCTGAGGCAAGGTTCAGGGTATGGCAGCAACCACCATCGGTGAATCCTTAAAAATCCATCTGATCTACATAGCCAAAACATGGTATAAACAGTCTAGACATTAAACTCAAAACCATATTGAAAGTACTAAAACACATTGAAAAGTCAAACAATGTACATATATAGAAGGTACCGTACATGAATGGTCTAGGAATAGTACCTCTTCAAGTACAACCCATTATGAGGTTTCCCGAAGGGGACTCCATCATAATCCATGAGCTCGTAGGCCCCTTTTTCTAAAACCTTGGAAGCGATAAAAGGACCATACCACATTTATTCAAACTTCCCTTTTCCTAGCTTATCATGTCTCTGATCATAAGTTAGGACTAGGTCACCTTCATTAAACACACAAGGTTCGACAGATTTATCATATTACACCTTGACGCCAGGTGGAAGTGGTGGGTCAGGGTCACCCCTAAAATCAGTGCCTTCATAAGCATAATCCTCCACCATGAGGATCTGGTCACTAAGACATCAGAAGAATGGAGACTCAAACTTCACCTTCCCTCTGCCTGCTCCTATACAAGCCATGATCTTGACCCACCTCAGCATATGAGGGTCTCTCTCCCTCAGCTCGGTTAAAACTACTTGGGATCTCAGCTATGGAATCTGCTCAAAAAAGAAATAGGCTAAGATAGAACCATAGCCAAACTATTTTAGTTCTCCCTGTTGACACTTGGTCAGCTGGTCTTTAAAGACCGGTAGCAATGTCTCCACCCAATTGAAGACTGTAGGTGCCATAGCCTCTATCACATACAACATATGTGCCCCAGAATCCTGATGAGGACCTTGGCTCCCAGCTAGCCTCTGCATGGTGAAAAGAAGAGTGCATAGAGGAAGATCCACTACTGCCTTGATGGGAATATTCTTCCCTGAAGTTCTAGTACCGGGAAGGCAGTGGTGGTCAATCAGCTCCTAAGTAGTCACGTCCCCTCCACAAGAACCATTCAATGAAATCATGGCACCCCGTCTTGACAATCCAGTCAAGAAGTAGATGTCTTCTACCTCAATGGTCAACACATGTGCCCCCACCTCGAAGTATTGTTGTTCTGGGTTCCACATATGGAGTATATACTCCAGCAATCTCTCATGAGACACCATACTAGGTGTGCAGAAGAACTTGATGAGGCCACAATTCCTCAAAGTGGTTATACATCTTGCACTTCTTTCAACATGGGCATCATCATCATCATGCTGTCGTTCCTTCCATATCACCATTTTCGACCGCTAGAAACCTACCAAAAACCATTAATGGACTAGTTAAAAACATATTCAATCATCAAAATCAAATAAAAACTTGTGTTTTGTCTATCTATGCATTTTTCCAAGCTCACGGCCGGCACTGCCTGAGCTCTTTTTTCATAGAGTGGTGGCACCCCCTGAGTACAGTGTTATAAGCACAGTTCTCACGGTGCACCGCCTATCCCGTAAGGGGCAGGAGTGGTGCCTGCATTTTAAGATTAGGGCCTGCCTAAAATGGCAAAAACCCTCCTAAAATAAAAAATAAATGCTTGAAAGTGAAAGCTTAGTGTTTTGTCTTTTACCTGGCTCTGACGGCGCTCAAATCGGACAATCGAATCTCCCGAAATCAGCAGCTGAAGATCTAGTTCAAAATTGCTCCAAATGCTCTTGACTAGTGGTAAATAGTAAAATATTTTTATTTTTACTATTTGAAGTGACTTTTATAGCTATTTTAGGGTTTTTTAATGTCATTTTAATATTTTAAAAATCATTATCATTATAAAATCCATCCATATGACTCATTAAAAGTCATTTTTCAAGAAATTAACATTTCTATTGAGTTTTGCAGGGGTAGAAATGAAAATAGTAAGAATCTATGGGAAGTTTGTTTTTGACTTTTTCGTACTTCCTTAAAACGGAAAAATTCCCTGAGCGTTTGTTTCAATACTTTGGTCATGCTCTCAGAACTCAGTATCAAAGCTTCGAGTCTTTTTTTTATTCTTTTTAGGCTCATAAAACTGTTCATCATTAACAAATGAAATAGATTCCTGTGAGCATAGTTCCCGTTCTATGTCAAGCTCGTTAAAAAATGAAACAAGTTGTTGAGCAAAGTTCCCATTCTATGTCAAGCTTGTTAAAAAATTAAATGGATCTCCTCAAGCATAGTTTACCTTTTGGTTTCAAGCTTGCATAAAAATGAAACCATTCCTGAGCATAGTTCATTTTCTATTTCAAGCTCGTTAAAAAATGAAATAGGCTTCCTTAAGCATAGTTTACCTTTTGGTTTCAAGATTGCATAAAAATGAAACCATATTCCAAGCATAGTTACCTTTTGTTTCAAGCTTGTGTAAAAATGAAACAGATCCCCTTCTCTTGAGTCAAGTCTTCCCTTTAGTGTTAGAACTTGAACCTTCTTTTCACCTACCTGATTCTCGTTCTTTCTACCCCCTTGGTGAACATTTTCACATTAGTAACCAGGTTTTTAGGTTGGGTATGGAAGAAGAATCGTCAGATGAAACGAAGCTTGGGGCACATGTCGAGCCCCTAGCAACCATGTTAGGGGTAATATTAGCTAGCGATCCTGCTGGGGGCAAGATTCCAACCTTTGTATATCATTTTAATGGGATTTTTCAAGCATAGTTTACCCATTGGTTTTGAGCTTGCATAAAAATGAAAACAATCTTTGAGCATTCTTTCAACTAATATTCGAGCTCGTTAAAAACAGTAAGATAGTGTTGAGCTTACTTTTCATTTTTCGCACTCTGGTTAAAACATGAAAAGTGGTTTGAGCTTAGTTTATTACTTTTCCGTGCTTTGGATTCAAGCATGAAAAAGGTTAATAGAGTCTTCTTTAATCTCTTTTCGGACTCTTAAAATGTGAAAAGATATTCGAGTACTTGTCTTCTTCATACTCGTAAAAGTATTTGAAGACTCGTCTCTCCGATGGTAGGTTATCTGTTTTTCGGTTCGGATGGACTATTTACGAAAAATGAACACTCCAGCGAATCATGACTGAAAGAGTTCTCTAAGGTATTATTTTATAATTTTCTGGGCCTTAGGGACTAAATCATACGAAAAAGGACCCTTTTGAGTTTTCTTTAGTTTTTTCAGACTCTCTAAACATGAACTACATTGAGTTTTCTTTCACTGGACTCGTTAAATTAAACATTGAAAGACCCTTTTTTGGGATCAAACCCCTCCTTTCTCAGGTTTGTAAAACATATGAGTTTGGACTTATCCAAAGGATGAGCTAAATTGAGTGTTTGTTACCCTCTTTCAACTCGTAAAAACGAAAAAAAGACACTCATCAATCATGATGGGGAAATTAAGGGAAAGGGAAAACATTTTGCAATAACGGCAATTGTTAGTCACCTTTGAACATGGCACTTGTCTGCATTTCATTCAGTCAATTGGGTATTCAGCTTGTTTTCAAGTCGATCCACTTTCATGAGTCATGCCACTCCTTTGACTCTCTCAAAGATTGCATTGTCCATTGTCGCATTGTGTTCCGTCTCGTCAAGTCAATGCTTCCAAGTCTTCGGTCCTGCCGCCTTATGTTCAAAAGGGAAACTATTTTGAGAGTTTACACCTACAGTCAAAACAACATTTTTGAGTCAGTTACTTTTGAGTCATTCCTATAGTTACATCATACTCAAAATTTCATAACTTTTTTCTAAGTTTCATGTCGTCGATGTGGGATTCTTCATGGCCCTCCTTCGACGGGACTATTCCTGTCGAC
This sequence comes from Pseudotsuga menziesii, assembly GCA_001517045.1. Taxonomy (NCBI): domain Eukaryota; kingdom Viridiplantae; phylum Streptophyta; class Pinopsida; order Pinales; family Pinaceae; genus Pseudotsuga; species Pseudotsuga menziesii. Next base: position 581,612 of record LPNX010587584.1, read on the forward strand.
ATCAGCTCATCATCCAGGAATTAGTCTTCGAAACAAGTTTAGTACCTTGAGGTATATATGCCTTAATGATAGATTTTATCGCTTTCGACATAGGTTCACATCATTGACCTTTGATCGAAACATTCCACTGGGTGTTTGACATCAAAAAATCTATTCACACTTAGTAGATTGTATTAGTGTACCTTGGGAATCATTGACATCAATGGTGATCTCCCTCGCACTTGTTAATGGTTCACATCATTGATCGGTAATCAAGTGGTTTCTACCATGTTCGACTTCAGATCATTGTAATCACATGGATAGAATCGTACCTTGTGGAAGACTAGACAAAGACCCTGGGTATTTGTTAAGCGCTCATTTCTTTCCCCAGGTTGCAATGAAGTATTTGTATGATTCCTAGCATGGATCCACATTTGTATGTTCATGGTTGTGCTCAAATTTTTGTTTGTATGACATAGATCTACATTGTATGTCTGGTGACTATGTCCAAATTTGAGTCTTCTTTGCATGGATCTACGCTATATTTTAGTAGCCATGAATTTTTTGTATCTCACATGGATCTGTGTTGTATTGGTCGGCAGCAATGTTGTGAGTCATTTGGGACATGTATCAAAATGTGCTGCACAAAGTTGGTGATTTTTTAGAAGTTCTAACCTTTGGACCTTTGCCTCGACACTATACCTTATTCTTTCAAAGTATATTGCCTATCGTTTCCCTCTAGCCATTATACTTTGGGGGGCATCTCTATTATACTGAAATCTCATCACCCTCATGTTATGAGATAGGTATCCCCTTGTCTGCTCCAATCCCTCAAAGTTTTCCCTAGATAAATGAAGGAATAAATTAACCCCTTGCAATTTTCCCTCTTTTGAGCTGATAACGCTCTTTTCCCATTGACAAAAAGCATTACCTAAGAAGAAAATAGCCAACACCGCTCCTGATACATGAGCAAAGAGAGGTGCCACCGCTCTTTCCCTTACTACAAAAAGAGATACCCCTTATCACTGCCTATTTGCTTCTTTGGAGAAGCAGTGCTCACGTTTTGAAGGGAAAAAAGAGAAGCTTCGAGAGGATTCTCGAACCTGACCTCCGTGGATCCTCATCCCTATGGTCTAGGACTAGCTGGAGCTCAAGATCCTCCCTTTTAGGATATTGTCTCCACCTCACCCATGATATCCTCAACCATACCTATCCTCCCATGCCTTTAAATACTGGCTCATCCCCCATGGGCAGGAGGAGGAATAATTGTGTTTCATACCCAAACTCTGTCAAAATCATTCTTGAGTCTTTGGAGGCAAGGTGAATTTATAGGCAAGGAGCCATTGGAAGGAAATCTCAACACTAAGGCATGAAGGTTGTAGTCTCTCCAATCATTATCAATAAATAATGTCTTTTATTTCCCATATTTATGGTTTCATATGTTTATATTTCTTGATTCCTTGGTCACAGGTATAGATTTAGTTGATTATATTGTATGCTATCATGTTTTCTTTGTTTCCTTCCATCTTTTACAGGTTATTCTATAGTAAGCTTCAAGGATAACAAGGACAACCTTTGAGAGAAGCATCATAGCATTCCATTCAAGTGATTAACCAAATCTAGGGAGATTCTAGCATTCTGTGTTTGTGTTTTGTTCTAGATCTGAACCATTCAGACTAGGGAACTAGCTCTTGTCTGCAAGAGGTGTGTATTTCTGGCTAACACTCCCCGTGCATCCATGCAAAACTGGCGCTAGACTAACTGAGAGTGATCTTACTGATTGTAACTGGATGTTGACTCATCATAAATACCTACCTACCACAACCAACTGATGGAGGATGCTGGTGGCACTCAAAGTAGCTCCTAGAATGTAGGGATTGGAACCAGTGGCAACAATGACACCAATGGAACCAATGGCACAAAACTCAAGAAAATGGCTCCTAAGTTAGGAAAGATGATCAATTAGACTATATATGGACAAGGGAGTATTATTTAATCCTAACACCCCCCCTTAATCCTAACTTGGAAAACTTTGGGCCCTGGAAACTAGGCCAAAAGTCACCCATACAATCTAATGAAAAATAAAAAAATACTTATTAAACTAAGGTAAATGAGGAAAACCACATGGAAAACCCCTCCCATCAAAATAAGAAAGAAATACGAAAACAAGCTATAGTTAAAAGAAAAATTTCCTCTTTGGGTAATAACTTGTAAAAAAAGTGTTGCAATTTGCAGCACTATGTAACAGCAATGTAGTATCTTGGTTCTTCTGTGCAGTATCATTCTAATACTGTGCATGTGAACCTCTAAATTTTATTCTGATTCAATGAATGTTCTTTGTGTTTCTTCTTTCTGGAGGAGGAATGGAATGATCAATTTTGTTCTTCAGTGGGCCAAAGTGTTGATCATTTTCTATCATCAAGTAGCATTTCCTTGGAAGTTTGTTACACCAATATGTGGATAGAAAACCCATGTGAGAGAGTGAAACATGTTCATTATGATACTGGGACCATGTTCTCCTTTTGTCTTTTGTATTCCAAGCACCATTCACAGTTGCTTCAATGATATTTTGGGCCCATTTAGGCTTAGGCCGCTGATTTGGAATCGGAGATGTATCTGGATCTAGATTCTCATGAGGTACAACCTCAATATCAAGATCATGATGGTCTTGTTCCTCTTCATCTGATTCTAAAACATAAGACAAAAAATCATCATTAAATGGAAATGGAAGAGTGTTTATACCTCCTTTTGCTTCAGATTTTGGTGGATCAAGCAACTGATCTTCTTCAAACTAAACATTGTGCTCTATGAAGCACTTCCTAGTTGCAAGTTCCATCAATTTATATGCTTTTGCATCCTCGTCATATCCCATCAGTATGCATTTGCTACTCTAGGCTTGGAAGAAATTTCTCTTGTCTATAGGGATTATGTCCCAAGCTTTGGAACAAAATAATCTAAAGTGAGAGACATCATGCTTATGCCCATGTAGTGCTTCGAAAGGAGTGGCCCCAATCACTGATTTGTGAGGAACTCTATTCTGTATGTATGAAGTACAATTTACAGCTTCATACCAAAGAGAAGGAGGAATATTTTTGGCTTGGAGAATACAGGTTTCCATCTCCTTCAATGATCTATTTTTGCTCTCATCCACACCATTTTGTTGTGTTGTGTATGGAACTGAGTGTTCCATTTGAATCCCCTATGATTCACAATACTGCTGAAAATATCTTTTAATGTATTCACCCCATTATCTGATCTAATGGACCTTTTCTTCTTTCTAAAACTATTTTCAACGAAAGCTTTAAAAAATTTAAAAATTATGAATACCTCTGATTTCTGTTTCATAAAATGTACCCAGCAGAACCTTGAACAATCATCAATAAAAGTAAGGAAATACCTGGAACCATTGATTGATGTTGTAGGCATTGGTCCTGAAACATCACTGCGTATCAGATCAAGTGTAGAGGCAGCTCTATATTCCTTCCCAACTTCATACCTCTTCTATGGATGCTTACCTACCAAGCAACCAGGACATACTCCATCTGATGTTTGGATGAGTGGAAAGCCCTCAAAAATTTTGTCATTGTGGAGTTGTTGGAGATATTTTAAATTAAGATGCCTAAATCTCTCATGCCACAACTTTCTGGTGTTATTGGCATGAGTCAATAAAGTTGTTGGATGTGAAGTAGGTAGGAAATGGGAGAACTCATATGCCTTTGAGGCATGGTTAGCAAACCCTTTCACTATGAGATTTCAAGTATATTTTTTAGTGATTTCTACTGATATAGAGTCGAATGTAAATATCTTGGGAGAGATTGTATGAGTCATATGATAAACAGACAAGATATTTGCTACAAGAGAGGGCACATAGAGTACATTCTTAAACTCACCATGCTGGATTTTAATATAACCTCTCTCAGTAGCTGGTATTTGGGAGTCATCTTCCGTATGAATGCTAGGTCCTCCTGATAGAGTGAGAGTGATGAAGGATTCCCTAGAGGAAACCATGTGGTTGGATGCTCCTAAATATATCAAGTAATCTTTCAACCGAGTGAGGCTTGCCTTCAAGGCATGGCACCTCTCATGATCTTCTATTGGTTGTCCAACATCATATTTCTTTGCTCCTTGTGGGAGGGAAATATTGCTCTGTTCAAGGAGTGTTGACAGATGGTCGGTTGTGTTCTTCATGCACTGGATTTTTGGATGAAATCATCTCATACGGTATGAACACTTAGTGTTCTCAAATTTCTTCTTTTTCTTGGAACCCAAGGCTCCATCAGAATATCTCTAATTCTCCTTTGGATTCGAATCATTGGTTTTGGTCTCCTTCCCTTTGTGCTTCCCTCTTTCTTATCCATTTTTTGAGTCGGTCATCAAGAGTGCTTGATTCTTGGAGGTTTGAATCACTCCCATTTGAACCAATTTATCTTTCTCTTGTATTAAGGACTCAACAAGAGCATCTAGAGAAGGCATCTTCCAATTAGGGATGGAAGCTCTTCTGGAATGGAATGTAGAGGCAAAGACCAAGTACTTAGAGCAAAGATTTCTTAGTATTGACATCACAGTATGCTCATGTATCCTCTCTAATCCACATTGTTTGCATTGCAGTACTATTGACTTGTATTTTTCAAAGAATTGTTGAATAGATTCAAAATTGCTGGGCTGCAGAGAAATGATCTCATTCTCCAAAATATTCCCTCGAAGCTCATCTTGTTTTCCAAACAAAGATTCAAGCTTATCCCAATATTCCTTCGGAGTCCTTAGTCCCTCAAGGTGGAACAAAATATCCTGGGAGATATGAGTGCACATGAAGTTGAAGGCCTCATCAAGTCGATTCAAAAAACATTCTTCTCAACATACTGTTGGGGCTGAGTTTTTGTTCCCATTGTCATCCTATACAGAACAAGCTTGCGCGAGGATACCTACATATCTTCCCTTCAATCACTGTAGTTGAAGGGTGTAAGAATTCTGGGTACGAGAGATGAAGAATCCATCTTTTTGTATGTTGAAAAATCAATTCCTCAAGAATAATGTAGGTACCTACAAATAACACTGCAAAATCCAATTCAATTCACAATCATGTCAGTTTTAAGCCTTTCCACCTCGACATGTACACTTTCTCAGAGTTCGTCACACTTTGATAGAATTCTATGGATAGATTCCAGAGGGATCAAGGTTATCATTCCACGATTTATGTGGAAACTCAGTTTCTTCTAGTGTAAATGGAGATTGGAAAAGACTTTATGCTAGCCTGGATAAGGCTCTGATACCATGTTAAATTTGTGAACCATTGATCTATAGGAAAATGAGAGAAATTTAGAAGTATAATTATGCAGTGGAATATTAAGAACAATGTACACTAAACAAGACAAATTTGAGACAAATCTGATAAGAATTGATCAGTTAATTACAACATTAATCTCTATTCATTCCAACAGTAATACAATGGTGTTACAATAAGAAGAATTTGAATCATGTGGATAATATTTGAATCTACTAACTAAACCTAATTGACTGGCTAACTCAATGTGTCTAAATAACTGCACAGGAGCCACTAGTCTAACTCATGATGTCTAAACCAGTTTACAATCAATTAACAGCCGGGGTAGGTGGAAAAATATGCCACTCCCCATGCATGTATGCAAAACCGGTGCTAGAATAACTGAGAGTGATATAACTGATTTTAACTAGAGGTTGCATTAGCATAACTACCTACCTACCGCAACCAACTGATGGAGGTTGTTGGTGGCACTCAGAGTTGATCCTAGAATGTAAGGATTGGCATCAGTGGCACCAATGGCACCAAATTCAAGCAAATGACTCCTAAGTTAGGAAATATGATCAATTAGACTATATATGGACAAGGGAGGATTATTTAATCATAACAATGCATCTAAGACAAGTGTTTGAAATGTGCTAAAAATATGGAATATCCTTGAATCCTGAGAATTAAATATTTGGTGTATATGAAGGAAAAATATTGAATCATATAATCCCTAAAGAAGGAATTAAGACTGATATGGAAAGAATAGAAGAAATCAAAGAAATTCCTCTCCCAATCAATAACAAATCAATTCAATAATTTTTCAAAAATATCTATTTTATTTGAGGATTCATTCCAAAGTTTATGGAAATAACTAAGCTAATTCAATAATTGTTGAAGAAAGATGTTGTATTTAAGTTGTGTAAATAAGGAAGAAAATCATTTGGATCAATTAAAGATTCCATTTGTAGATATCATGTATTGGTTAGTTCATTCACTTATGAGGACATTACTGCCAGAGTATTTCTACAAAGTAACGATGAAGGGAATGAACAACGCATAGTTTTCATGCGTAAATCCTTACAAGATACATACTTAAAGAATACAATCATGGAAAAACAATAGTATTCTCCTATTAAGTCTTTGAACCATTTCCGAGACTATGTGTGTTATTCAAAGATAGTTTCTTTTGTTCCCCACCCAACAATTAAAGATATACTATCTCAATAAGATTGTCTAGGATTTAGAGGAAAATGGGTATCAAGATAAAAGAGTATGACTTAGAAGTTAAGAAAACAAAGTTGATTAAATATCAAGGCCTAGCATAGATGTTGGCATAAGGAAATGAAATCAACTTTTGGGCATAAATGCATTGAATGAATCCATGGTGTACCCCACAACTATAGAATTGTTGGAAGATCATGAGTGGAAAGAATATATTATATTAACTCAAGAACCTTACTTGTCCAAGACACATGACCAATCATAAAAGAAGAGAATATAGGTCAAAATATTATAAGTATTGTTTTTTGCAAAATGATCTAGGTTGGATAAACCTTGATGAATTAATACTTAGAGATGTTGATGATAAAGAGGCCAAAAAAAACTCATGAAGGAGTGTGTGGAGGAAATTATTCACCAAAGACAATAGCTCATAAGGTATTAAGAGACGGATATTATTGGTCCACTTTATTTTCATATGTTCGTAAATTCATTAGAGGATGTGATACATGTTAGATTTTCACACAAAAACATAAGTTTCCCATTCCTTCCTTGTAGCCATTTACAGTCGAAGATCCCTTCCAAAAATGGCGCTTTGATTCCGTTGACAAGTTTCATTAAAATTCAAGCAAACTGTATACATGGATCCTCACCATAACAAATCAATTTACCATATGGGTTGAATCTATTCCTGTAAAGAAAGTAACTAATAAAGTAGTCATGGTGTTCTTAGAAGATAATATAATCACAATATTTGGTGCCCCAACAAAAATCACCATGGATAATGTCATGACATTCAACTCAACAAAAATTTTGTATTTATGTTTTGATTATGTAATCATTATATCCCATTCATCCAAATATTATCCTCAAGAAAATGGTTTAGTTGAATCAAGTAAAAAAATCTAATGGCTATCATTAATAAGATAGTTGGAGACAAGAAGAAATGTTGGGATAGAAAGCTTAAGTATGCTTTGTGGGTGGATAGAATAATGAATAAACAAGCCACAGGGAAAATTCCCTTTGATTTTGTATATGGGGTTGAAGTTACTCTACCCTTCCACCTAATTATCCATGTGTACCAATTGTTTCAAGAATTCATGACAAATCAACTTGTAGTTTAAGGTAAACTTAATTAGTTAATAGAATTAGATGAGATCATAAGGAAGACATTCGATCAGTTTATGCAAATTCAATCAAATTTCAAAGGTACTTTTGATGAAGACACCTAAGAAACACTACTACACTTGGGGTCAAAATTTGACATATGGACTGAGGTTTAAGGTAAAAATAATTTTTTAACATCGGGCATATGTATTTTGTATGTTTTTTTTTCACAAAAAATAAGGTGATGTTGTTTAAGAGAAATTTCACAACAATCGCCCCATACACAACTTAAAAAACATTGTTGACTACATGCCCATAGACGTCGATGCATGTCATGGGGTAAGCAATGAATTATAAAATATTTCCTTTAAGCGACATCCTATGGCGTCCTTAATGGATGAAAAGGCCAAGTACTCTAATACCAATGGTATCTAGAGTATTTGTAGCCATCGTTTAGGATCCATGAAGGGCCCCTATTATTAACCCTACTATTCTTATAAATATTTGAGCCAAAGCTTGAATAATTAGACAAGGCATAGTTAGAATATGAGGGGGTTAGGTTGGACTTCTGAAATTAGGGGCAATGGGTGGAAGAGATCACAAAATGGTTGAGTGTTAAGAATATTCATTGCAATCTCTGCAGAGACAACATTGCTTGTATTTATGTTTTCTAGGGCTCATTTTTCCACATTTATAACATATATGTACAGAAGAAAAAAACAATTATAGAATTTTTTTGGAGGGAGGATATATTTGATTAGTAGTAAATTTTCTTGTTAACTAATGAGATGTAATGCCCTAGATGTTAAGCCCCAAACCTATGATCTTTCATGTGACTTATGTTATTTTTTATTATGAACTTATGATTTTTTATATGACTATGGAATTATTGTCCTTTGCATGTTAGTGTGATCAAGAACTTATGATCATTGTTTGATAATTTTACTTTTGACTTTGGAACTATTATTAATATTAATGGCATTACTAGAATCATTACTATCTTTGAATGTTGTTGTTATTGATTAAATAAACAATTGGATTAGCAAACGAAGCTAAAAGAGTGTGGGGGGCCATGGATTCCATAAAGTGAGGGGGGATGAGGAATCCCTAGAACCTTAGAACTTGTTGTGAGCTTAATTTTGTCCATCCTAGTTCATATTTTCACCTTGGTGTCATTAATATTGTTGGTCACCCAAACCTTGTACAACAAACCTTATTATTGATATTTATGAACTATGGAGTTACTATTTCATATTTTGCACAAGTTAGTGAGACCATATTTCCTAGGTATCCCTCCTTGGAAAGATATTCCCTCACATTTATGTGTTTTATGGTCATTTATGAGCCCTTTTTCTAGGTTTAGGGGTTGTAAGCTATTTTCTAGCTCCCACTCTTACACAATGCATTGATGATTTTATTTTTGCACATCCATGATATTTATGACCCTATTGGAGCCTTTATATCACCTATTTCTCCTTCATTCATGTTTTGTAACACCTCTTATGCATTAGTGTTCCTCCTTGTGCTCTTCAAGGATCCACTCCTTGGTTTTTGGAAATCCCTTCCCATGGTGCCGATTCAAGAAAGTGAATATCCTAATGAAGCTACCCCTCCACTAATTTAAGTTAAGTCTCAATGATGAAGCTTAAACCTAGCCTCTCTATAATTTGATTTTATCTCCTTGGGTTAGAGTTGTCCTCCTTGTGCTATAAATTCATTTGCCCTCTCCTTGCTGAAGCTAATCTTGAGATTTGGACCATGTAACTTGTTCTATCTAACAATGTTGGGAATGTTGGTAAGAATTAGGAGTGTATTTAGACTTAAAGTTAGTATAGATGTCTCCCTTTTCTTCCATTCTATCCCTCTGCTAGTCTAGGTTCATGCACACAAAGCCAGGAAATGGGAATGTCGAGTTAAGTCATGTCCCATAGGAAGTGGAGATGGACAAGAAAGTAGTAGTGGGAAGCATTGTGGTTCTCAGAAGTAGTTCTAAGATTTTCTATTCTAAGTGTCCTTCTACTCATGAATCCATGGTATTATCTCGGGGGTGACTTGTTCAAGTGAGGAAAGCTTGTTTGTGTCTACTGCTGGGAGGAAAGTTGTCCTGCTACAACAAGTTGCTCATATTGGTGATAAGTATTTATTTGATGTTTTAAGGTTTATTATAACATTTTATCTTTTATGTGCAATGGTTGTTGATTTGGTTATCCAATTGTTTATGTTTGTATTTTAGGATCTATATACGGGATGGATGAGTTTTATAAATTATTGATTAGAATTGTTGTGCTCTATATTTCTCTTTTATTCGTTTTCTCTTCTTCGGAACCTATGAATGTGGCTCCACAGTATTGAGAGGGACACAATCACATTCTCTGGTTTTCCCATATATGCTTATTTGTGAGTGTATATATATATCCCATTGCATCTGTAACAATGTTTACATAAAGGATCGCCTTTTGATTAATTGGAAAGGCTTTTTAGATGAGCAAGATATGCCCATTTTGGTCCAGTAGTTTTCGGTGCCAAGATGAGTGCACTGCTATTTGAATGTATATGTTTTATGTACAGATATTCTCTTAGTTGCATATATGAGTTTGAAATAATGTATTCATATTGAAAATTTGATCAATGGCTGGAGGGTGGCGGCATCCATCCAATCGATTTTTTTAGTAAGAGATGGTTGTAGGGGACAACCATTAGGATATTATTTTGAAGGTTTTGATAGTAGTTGATGTATTACGTTTCTATGTTTCAATGTGGTTGTAGGATGAATCCCATGGATGTGTATTGATGTGTGTTTTTCTTATTATTTATCCTCATTTAAAGAACACAATGAACAACACTGTAAACTAATTTAATTTGCAAACAACTAATGACACTATACTTGACAATTTAAACTATGTTTTCAATAATGTTTATGAAGTATAAAAATTTAATGTAGGAGCTTATTCACACTAAGCATGATTATTATAGATCCATTATTCATGCACATCATGCTATTCTAACCTTAAAGTTAATCTTGATAGAGTTTATTAAGTGTTGAGATTATTTAACTAAGGGTGAAAAATTATTTAATTAAGTGTCGCAACCTTAATAATGTTTATTGAGTTAGACATTTAATTAATATTGAATGGTTAGTTATCCTAATTTTATTTCCATCCAATTCTATTGTTCTTAAACCAAATTTTAGATCCTTTTTCCTCCTCATACGGGTCATGGACACTACAAAATGGTATCAGATCCAAAGGTTTCAACACTGCGGTTGTTGGGCCTTCTGCAAAGTTACAAGTCACTCTATAAACATACATTTGCATTAGATAACTTGGATGCATGCACCTTATTATAGTTTGTTATATATCTAGGGGAGGATAATATGGGGTACATAGGGAGGTATCCAAGGGGAATAAAGGATGTAATGGGTACCTAAATGGGAATAATATATGTAATGGGTATCAAATGGAAATAATTAATGTAATGTGACCATTAATAATGGAATATGGTCCACTTGATGGTTGGGTGTTAGTTGGAAGAAATAATATAATAATAAGGCATAGACTCCTAAATATACTCATGATAAAGTGTAAATAGACATCCATATTATTATGTTAGTCATGTTGAAGATTGTTATGGTACAAGTGTGTCTTAAGGAGTGATTCTTTCTTTAATGAGTATTTGATGGTGTTACCCTACCTTAAGGGTTCTCTATAGCTTAGTGTTATTCTTATAGTGAATATTTCTTTTGATTTAATTTGAAGTATTCTTATATTTTTTGTAATTAAATTTTTTGGATTAAGGATCACTACAAGCAGTATCAGATCTCTTTCCTTGGCACAAGTGGAGATTTTTTTTTCTTTTTGGAAAACAATTAGGGAAAAATTGGGTGGTGAATTTCATATCAATTTCTAATAAAAATTTAGCAAATTCAGAAGAAACAAGTTGCATTAATTTGTCTCACAAAAATATGTAATTTAATAAAAAAATCATCTCATTTGGAGTTCATAAAGTGGAGATATTGTTGATTTAAAATCAGTTAATTTTCAGAATTTTGGTTGACGACAACAAAAATTGTAGAGCGAATATCTTTTGACAGGGTACCCATATTTCTATTTTGATTACATAAGTAGATGATGAATGATAGTTCTAATTCCAAAACTTTGTTATAATAGATATTGTGAGAAATATTGATTGAGTTATGCTCATTTTAAACTTTTCATATCAAAACCCTCGCTATAAATTATGGCAAAATTGGGCGAAAATTTTCAAATCAAATTTTGAAACTTTTTGTGCAGATTTAGAAGAAAAAAGTTGCATATCTGAATTCCTCTTACACAATTATGGGATCTCAAAAAAAAATTCATCTCATTTGGAGTTCGAAAAGTGGAAATATTGTTAATTTAAAATAAGTTATTTTTCAGAATTTCGATGACGACTGCAAAAATTGAAGAGCGAATATCTTTTGATGGGGTGCCTAGATTTATGTGTCGGTATTTCTAAATAGATGTAGAATAATTGTTCTAGTTCCAAAAATGGGTTATAATAGATATTCTGAGGAATATTGATTGAGTTATGCTCATTTTAATTTTTTTGTCTTAAAACCCTAGCTACAAGGAGGAGAAGTGAGTGATTTTTGTGAAACCTTAACTCTATTTATGGATTTTTGAAAAAAAAATGAGAATTATTTATTTTACAGGAAATAATGATGGTTCTAGTATTGAAGAATGTATTAAAAAATTGCAAATCAAATTGGGAAAACTCATGGAGACTTTAGATAAGCGCTTATTGCAAAGATGATGCTAAGGTATGGTGGTGCTCACTTGACTCTAGAAAGATGGATGCACTTTCTGATGAAGACTTTGAACAAGTATTTTTAGATAAGTGGTCTCATACCAAGAACAAGTATCAAGTGGGACATAAGGTTTTATTTTTTATATTGAAAGTCCATGGATGTATTCAAAATGAGAATATTCTTGTTTATATTAGCCCTGATTGCAAGCACAATTGTATCCATGTTAATTTGGCCAAAAAATTGCAAGTTCATGCCAAGCATATTCAAAGCACATAGGTTGATGATAAAAAACTTCAAATTTTTAAAGATTTAAAGATTACAATGGATACATATGTGTTGCATTCAAAATTTTAATCTTCAACGTGACTAACACAATCTTAAGGAAGGAATCACTCCTCAAGCCATGCTTGTACCATAACAATCTTCAACATGACTAATACAGTGATACTCATGTCTATTTATACTTTCTAATGAGTATATTTAGGATTATATGTCTTATTATTATATTCTTTCTTCTAACTAACACCCAACCATCAAGTGGACCATATTCCATTATTAATGACCACATTTCATCAATGATTCTCATTTGGTACCCATTACATATATTATTCCCATTTAGGTACCCATTACATCCTTTATTCCCCTTGGATACCTCCCTAGGTACCCCATATTATATCTAGGGAAGGATAATATGGGGTACCTAGTGAGGTATCCAAGGGGAATAAAGGATGTAATGGGTACTTAAATGGGAATAATATATGTAATGGTACCAAATTGGAATAATTAATAATGACATATGGTATACTTGATAGTTTGGCGTTAGTTAGAAGAAATAAGATAATAATAAGGCATAGACTCCTAAATATACTCATGAGAAAGTATAAATAGACATGAGTTTCATTGTGTTAGTCATGTTGAAGATTGTTAAGGTACAAGCGTGGCTTGAGGAGTGATTCCTTCCTTAAAGAGTATTTGATGGTGTTACCCTACCTTAAGGGTTCTCTATATATTGGTGTTATTATTATGGTGAATGTATCTTTTGGTTTTTTTTTAAGTGTTATATATATTTGTTGCAATTCAATTTTATGGGTTAAAGATCACTACATAGTTTGACATGTGAGTTAGTTAATTAAACTATTATCTTGACTTAATGTTCAACCAGTAAGGAGAAATCTTGGAAGGATTTCTAGCCCCCTTGTCTAGTTAGGTATATTGTAACTTAGAGAAGTTCTCTAATTACTTTATAAACTAGAAGAAAAGTAGTTTTAAATAATAATGAACTGATACAAATGTGTAGTTTACTAACAAAAGGTTGATAATGAACATATTGCAATTCCCAGTGATGATTGAGCAAGAAGTGTGACCACTAGATTGAGATTTTAATCAAACTTGTGGATACTAAATATTCAACAAGTACAAGTTCAACAGTAGGAAGGATAGAGACCATACAGTCCTAGAAAATAATTTTTTGAGGGAAGAAGGTCATTTAGACATAAGAGGAGTAGTGAACCATTAAGCTTGGAGGATTTAGTGATGAAGTGTAGGGAGGATAATGAAAGGATAATTTGTATCCATAAGCATATTATGAATGATCTAAAATCATTGAATACCATCCAAATATCTGCTGAAAAGAGACATAAAAAAGGTTATGTGAGGTCTATTTCATCTTCAAGGATACCTTATCACTCAGAGAGGAAGAAGGGGTATACATCAAGTAGTACAAAAAATAGTCCTGAAAGATCTCCAATGAGATACAAGAAGAGAAGGTCTACTTGGGATAACCTACTAGGACATCTTAAAAGAATCACACCCTCGACTTTTGATGGAGAATTAAAGAAAGGAGAATATTTTTAAGCATGGTTATTGGGACTCGGGAAGTTCTTCTAGTTGCACCAATACACGCCTAATATGGAAGCACAAGTATCCATATACCATTTGTAGGGTAAGGCATATATATGGTGGGATCAAAAATTTAAGCTAAAATTCATTGACGAAGATAGAATATCTTGGAAGAAATTTAAGAAGTAATTCCAGAATGAATACTTCTTTGAGCATTACTATGAAAAAAATATGGAAGAGTTCTTTGAGCTCAAACTAGGAAGCATGACTATGGAGACCTATGAGAAGAATTTTCTAGAACTTTCTAGGTATGCAGACTTCATCAAATATGAGAAGGTAAAAATTCAAAGGTTCTTAAGTGGTCTTATTGAATCTTATAGAGATAAAATCTAGTATGATAGACCAAAGAACCTGAAGTATTCAATTTGGAAGGAAAAACACTTATATGAGAAAAATAAGAGAAAGGCCCCATATCAAAAAAAATGGAAGGATATGAAGAAGAACAAATAGGAGCCGAGAAAGAAACGTTTTCATCCTTCAAAATTCAAAAACAATAATTCTTATCAACAAGGATAGCCAAGTGAAGAGCCTTTTGGGAAACAACCACCTGTGGAATGTTGGATATGTTATGATATTGAGAACATATGAAATAATATCATAACACAATATAAAATATGAAAATCATTACTAGTCTATCCTTCTATCTACCAAGCAACATAAGACATGAAATAAAATTGGAGAAAAGATAACAACAAGAGAACATCAATATACGTGCTTCAACCAATATGGGATATGTCCATGAGAAGGGTTGCATCTTCCATTATTCTGAAAATAGATCTCCAAGATTACATGGCATCCTCACATATACATCACATTAATCTCCATCACCCAATCATATCACAATCATGTGTGTACAAATGGAATACACAACATGTGATGTGTGATGAACTACAATCAACACATACCCAAAAGGGTCTCCATCACCTCTCTTATATACCAAGAGGTTTGGATTACAATACATCCCATAGCACATCTGGGATAAATGAATTTCCACCTCTTTATATAGAGAATGGTTACAAAGGATATAATTATAATGATGCATGTGGGATAACTCTATTTTATAATATTAGAGTTATTTTATTTATTTAAATGATATTTTACCAATATACCACATAAGTCATCATTACATATTCTAACACTCCCCCTTAATGATGATTGGGAGAAAGAATACAAATGGAAGGAAGGTGGAAACACACCAACATCCCCCTTGATGACAACTTCCAAAATGCTCCATACGATGCAAATAAAAAACACACTTTGCCTCATGGACTTGATGAAGACAACACCCACTTCTCATGAAACTGCATCCGTACCAAGTTGTATGATGAACATTTGCATAACACAACAATGTATGGCCAATAGAACAGAACGCGTGGATGCAAAATCATCACAACCTGTAACTCAAGTGATAGTTGAAAGAACTTTGCAATAGACCGTATGACGAAGACAAGAACCCTGGATCCATACATCTAAACAGTCTTCAGAGAGATCTTACTGAATATTGCATTGCGAATACAAGACCCGAATGGTATTTCCATCGAAACATGAGGCAAGTAGACAATTTTCACAACACAGCTGAAAGATGCATGAACAATAGAAGATGGATGTCCATATACAACATTACTAGAATATTGTTATATAATATGATAAAATTCAACATTACATTCCTTCTTAACATCAACCATCTTTGTTGCAATCAAGGATAAGTTGAAAAAGAGGAACAATGCTGAAAAACCAAATATATGCAACCAACATATGCTTAAACAAGGAAGGAATAGCAGAAGAAAACCACAACATAGATAGATAATATGCACAAAATAACTTCCAAGAGTAAAGAATATAAAAAACATAACAAGCCCAAAAAGCATAAGAGATGATAAAACGACATTGCTCAAGAACATATAAATAATAGGAATCAATTCTATGTAAGACCATATAAATTTTGAGCAAAATATTATAAAAAAAGACATGACATGATATAATAATAGAGGAGCATAAACATGAGTGAGCATAATAGATACCAAGATAGAATAATGAGCCAAGATATCACTTAAATATATGAAAAAATATAGTTATCAAGCAACTAATCTTTAGCATAGGTTCATTTCTTGTTAACATCATGTTAATATGTAAGAGATGAATACCCTAAAAATGGCAATGCTTCCATATAGGAACGTTAGAGACAAGTAGGAACAAGACAACCTCTGCAATCATAAGAATATAAATATCAATGCAACAAGAACAAGGTGCTCATGACAAAGAGTTCAACATTATAAGATTGTTCAAAGCCATATAAACATTGGGTAAAAATTGATTGAAATAAGCATGACATGATATATATGAAAATAGATCAAAATGTTTAACATGATCAACAAATAACAAATTATGATCAACCCATGATATCACTTATAAATTATAAAATGACAAGTCACTAATAGCCATAATCATGGGTTCATTCCTTGTTAACATCACATTAATATGCAAGAGATGAAATGCAATGGAAATGTCAATGCTTCCATATAGGAACATTATAGAAAAGCAACACAAAAACTAGATACAGTCTCTGCAATAAATGAAAAAGAAAACTATACCCCAACTAAAGAACTTATGACAAGCCAAAAATATGATATCACATAGATTCCAAAAAAATAATTTTACTCAAGAAATTAATAAGCAAGAGCATATAATGATCATAAAGAGATTGCTTATAAAAACTATGAAATTGATTTTATACAAATTCCAACAATAACATATAAATAAATAAAATAATGATCACAAGATAACACATATAGAATCATCATTATAATTATTAGAAGAGTGAGACCATGTTAGAATATTGAGAAAATCTTTTTTGATCAAATAAAACAATTATATCACTTATAGATATGAAAATATAACCATGAAGCAACTAAGTCCTAAGCATAGGTTCATTTCTTGATGTCACCATTACCATACTAGAGATCCATGCCCCTGAAAATGTCAAAACATCTTCCACACAAAGAAGGTTATAAACATAAACAAGAATAAGACAACCTCTGTAAAAAATGTTGAATAAGAACATAAACTCTAATGCAAAGAGAGAACGAAGCTCATGAGAAGAATTTCAAGATAATAGATGAATAAAAAAGTGAATTTATTTACGAAAACCAAATCCCAATAGCTGCTAAAAGACGGATCTATCACTCTGCAGCAAAAAACAAATGACCATAGCACGACCAATATTTCCCATAATTTTTAATATAACCTATTTTCGGAACTGTAGAAATCATTCTCCATCAACCAACATGAATAGAACGGAAAACCAGGCACTCAATCAAAATATATTCGCTCTGCAATATTTTCGTCAGTATGGAAAATTTCTGAAAAATAGTTGATTTTAAACCAGCGATATCTTTGCTTTCCGAACACTAAATCAGACGATTTTTGTTTGAAATTGAGTATTTTTGTGAGGGGAACTCATATCTGCAATTTATTTCTTAAAAAACTACACAGAAAGTATTAAAAAAAGATCTGAAATTTGCCACCAAATTTTACATTAAACACTTATCCATAAGGGTTAGGGTTTGAAAGAAAAAACCCAACTATGTAGAATAAATCCCAGATCTAAAAAATACCACATGGGTATTATAGATCAGTCACAAAACCACAAAAAAATGAAAATCCCAAGTAAAATCATGAACATATGTTTCTTGAAAATAATAAAAAATAAAAAAATTACTAAAGAAGGTAGAGCATAGCAACCTGCTCTAATACCATGTTAGAATATTGTGAATATATGAAATAATATCATAACGCAATATAAAATAAGGAAAGCATTACTATTCCATCCTTCTATATACCAAGCAACATAAAGCATGAAATAAAAATGGAGAAAAGAGAATAACAAGAGAACACTGATATACGTGGTTCACCCAATATGGGCTACATCCACAGGAAGGATTGCATCTTGACGGCATTACAATCAACACATGTCGTGTATGTCATTTGTACACACATGATTGTGACATGATTGGGTGATGGAGCTTTGATGTGATGCATATGTGAGGATTCCATGTAATCTTGGAGATCTATTTTCATAATAATGGAAGATGCAACCCTTTCCATGGACATAGCCCATATTGGGTGAACCACGTATATCAGTGTTCTCTTGTTGTTCTCTTTTATCCATTTTTATTTCATGCTTTATGTTTCTTGGTAGATAGAAGGATAGACTAGTAATGCTTTCCTTGTTTTATATTGTGTTATGATATTATTTCATATGTTCACAATATTCTAACAGGATATGTAAAGAAAATAACTTCACCAGTCAGTACCCGTATCACTCATGGATGGGAGGCAAGTTGACCACTAGTCTCGAATGATTGAGGTAGAAGGTAATATTGCTAATAAAACCATAGCTATTTTGATTGATTATGGATCTAGCAATAGTTACATTGCACCTAATCTAGATGAAAATGTCATTTAAAGAAAAGTAAACTTGAAACAAAAAATATATTACTGTACTTAGCTATAGGAGCCAAGAGGAAAATCACATAATTTGTAAAATGTGTCCTTTAGAAATGAATGGATTGAAAACTTTTGCAAAATTAAACATCATACCCTTGGGGTCATATGATGTATTGAATGGCATGTTTGGATGCACACCATGCCATAATGGATTGTCATAATAAAACTTATACTTGTTTGGATGAATAAGGAAACCAAGTGACAATCGAAGGTATACCTAAACCCATATCCCTAAGGCAGGTCCCATCTCTACAATTGAAGACATGTCTCTGAAAGGGATGCTAGTTATTATATGCAATTAATGTGGAAGAGTCAAATGAAGGAAACAAGACATAACTATAATATTATCCAACTACAAGAGTTTGCATATATATTTCAAGAACCTCCAAGAATTCCTCCTAAGAGGGACATTGATTTTTCTATCGACTTCATGTCAGGAACAATACCTTCATCTAAAACACCTTATAGAATGTGTACTCCAGAGTTAAAGGAATTACAGATGCAGTTAGAGGAGCTGCTAAATAAATCTTACACAAGACCCAGTGTTTATCCTTGGGAAGCCCATGTGTTATTTGTGAAGAAGAAGGATGGAACTTTAAGACTCTACATATATTATGGGCAATTGAACAAAGCAACGGTTAAAAACAAGTACCCCTTACCAAGAATCGATGCTTAGTTTGATCAGCTGAGAGGAGCCAAGGTATTTTTAAATATATATTTGAGTTCGAGATACCACCAAATTATAATTAAGAATGAAGGTATCAGTAAGACAACATTTTGGACAAGGTATGGACATTATGAGTTCACAATGCTATATTTTGGTTTAACAAATGCACCAACAATATTCATGCATTTAATGAATGCAGTCATCAAAACGTACTTAGATAATTTTGTGATTGTATTCTTGGATGACATCCTTGTCTATTCCAAGATAGAAGAAGTACATGAAGAACATATAAGGTTAGTAAAGCAAGTTCTTATACAACATCAGTTGTATGCCAAATTAAGCAAGCGTTCTTTCTATCAAGGAAAAATCCACTACCTAGGGCATACCATATATGACGAAGGTGTTTTAGTAGATACTGAAAAGATAAGAGCAATTAGGGAATGGAAAACACCTAAGAATATATCAAAAGTAAGATCTTTCATGGGATTAGTTGAGTACTACCGATAGTTTATTGAAGGATTCTCGAAATTAGTTCATCCTATCACATCTTTGCAGAAGAAGGGGTAAAGTTGGAATAGACTCCTAAGTGTGAAGATAGTTTTCAAAGACTTAAGGAAATGCTTACTAGTGCACTTGTTCTAAATACTACAGATCAGAACTAAAGTAAACGTTGTTGTGTGCATGAATGCTTGTAAGCAAGTAATTAGTGGAGTATTGATGCATGAAGAACATGTGATCATTTATAAATCTATAAAGTTGAAGGAACATGAGCATAACTATGCCACTAATGACTTAGAGCTTACAAATATCATCCATGCTTTGAAGATGTGGAGACATTATCTAGTGGGTAAAAAGATTGAGCTAAGAACTGATCATGATGGATATAAAAAATTGTTTGAGCAACCTAATTTGAATGCAAGACAAAGGAGATGGATGGAGTTATTATGTGAATATTACTTTTACATAAAGCATATCAAAGGTAAGGAAAATAAAGTAGATGATGCACTTAATAGGAAGATACATGTGATTCATGTAGCAACTATCAACACTAGCACATCAGATTTAAAGGATAAGATTATTGAATCTAGTGTTATAAATGAAGTTTATCAACAGTTAAAAAAGGATTGTAGCAATAGAAAATTCCACATAATTTTGATAAGTATAATTTTGAAGAAAATAGGATTCTTATGCATAGAGATAGATTTTATGTGCCCAATGTTGGAGGTATAAGGAACATGGTTCTAAAGGAAATGCATGATGTTCCTTATGTCATACATTCAGGTTATCAAAAAATAGTAGGAACAGTAAGGAAACAATACTATTAGCCAGTGATGAAGAATGATGTTGAAGAATATATAGCTAGGTGCATGGAATGTCAAAAAGTTAAAGTTGATCATCAACATCCAGCGGGATTGTTGTAGCCCTTGCCAAGACTAAAATGGAGACGAGATGTCGCGATGATGGATTTCATCACCAAGTTTCCTAAGATGAGATTGCAAAATGATGCTATCGTCATTTTGGTAGATAAGTTGACTAAGGAAACACACTTCATTCCAGTAAATACAACTCACAAATCAACTAACATTGC
This sequence comes from Pseudotsuga menziesii, assembly GCA_001517045.1. Classification (NCBI taxonomy): domain Eukaryota; kingdom Viridiplantae; phylum Streptophyta; class Pinopsida; order Pinales; family Pinaceae; genus Pseudotsuga; species Pseudotsuga menziesii. The sequence continues at coordinate 602,628 of LPNX010587584.1, forward strand.
AGATATTTACATGAAAGAAGTAGCATGATTGCATGGTATTTCGATGGCTATAATATCAAACAAAGATTCAAAATTTAATTCTAACTTTTGGAGAGAATTGTTCGAGGGGTTTGGCACAAGTCTAAACATGAGTACATCATACCACCCTCATACATATGGATAGACATAAAGATTTAACCAAGTGATTAAAGATATGTTAAGTATGTATGTGATGGATCAACCATCTAAGTGGGAATATTATCTACACTTCGTGGAATTTGCTTATAATAATGGATATCATCCATATTTGAAGATGAGTGCTATTGAGGCCACGTATGGAAGTAAGTGAAATACTCCCATTAATTGGGATAACCCAACATACAAAGTCATTATTGAACAAGAATTATTAAAGGATATGGACAATCAAAAGGTTAATATAAAGCAGAATCTAAAGGTAACATGTTGGACCGGGGTTTGTTTTATAATTTTGGTACCTATTTTCAAATTTTAGTTGAAGGATGAGAAGGAATGGTAAGAAGGACAATCAACGCCAACAATTGAGGTGGAGATCAAGGAAGAGTCTCTGTTTTGAACAAGTCCAACTGAAAGGTTGGTTAGTTAGTTAGGATTTTGGTCCACTTATGTAATAAGTCGAGTAGTGGGAGAAGTATTTAAATCGAGCCATTGGAGCCTATAAACATGCAATGGGTTGGGATGTTGGAGATATATAGAGTGAGCAATGTATATGTCAATGTAATATTGTTTTGGGTCAAATCCTGAGCTGAGTCGCAATGTATGAGTCAATCTACAAGTTATGTGCATAGATATGATGTAAAGGAGGATTGAGAAGATATTTGTAAGCTGAGTGCACAGGAAAGAATTGTTCAAGTTGTGACTCTTATGAATAAATAAGCACTTTCGTGGTTTTCTCATAGTTAGGGTTTCCATGTTAAATATTGGTGTTCTTTTGTGTTATGTGTTATGATATTTATTACTACATGAATGAATGATTAATGCGAATTAAATGAATGATAAGATGAATTACTGTTCAAATACATGATAATGAATTTGAATTATATCATGAATATGAATATCTGATTCTTTCACAACCTATAATATGTCGATGTATGGTTTGTCGACGTATGTGCTAGTGTAAACCCCCTTCATTGCTGCAGAAACATAGTTCTTGTAGCCCCCATAGGTACTTTGGGTGAGAATTCATTTAATCTAGAGGTGTTGTCGGAAGGCTTCAACCCATTTCGGGTCGGTATCTTAGGGTTTGTTGGTATCATTGGTATGAACTTGGGTTAGTGTGAGTTTGTTCTAACAAATGGTTCCATTTTTGGGACTGGGATCACTGTGAAGGGGACATGTTTTGGAACCCGACAAAGACTGATATTCAAGATTAGATAGATAAGAAGGAAAGAGAATTTTCTCAGGAAGAAAATAGATATTTGCGACTGACTCTAGGAGAATATCTAGGAAGGTATGTTTATTATGATATTCATGAAATTTTCTTTGGCAAATTTCCTATTGTTTTGTATGAGTGGCTGGAAAGATTAACCCTACGGAAGAAACTTTCCCAAGGAGGTGATCCTAAGAGATAGAAACCACATCTGATCTAGTGACTAAAGGGTGTCAACAATACAATATTAATGCTTGTCGACTTCTGGGTTGATAGCACCTTGAAGGGATATATTACTGAGATCAACGTGGATATTATCAAATCATATAGCGAAGAAAAAAGTGAATTCTTTCGAGGACCAAGAAGTAGGTACTTGAATTATTTAAAATTGTGGATTAATATGTTGGTGTGTGAAAAGGGGATTCTAAGGATGGACTCCAACAAGTAGAGCGATTGTATGCAAGAGAATGGGTGTCGACAAAAGGAAGGCATGGAGAAGAATATATGGGATAAGATAAAATATTTTGTGGAGGAGTAAGAGAGACCGACGAAGAGAGTGGTCACCTAAGGAATGGGGAGAAGTTTCGGTCAAACAAGAGGATGACTATGACTAGAAGAGGGAGTTGTAGTGTGACCAGAGGATAGACTACGAATTAGTGCCACTAATCGATGAAGAATGTTGCGAAGAAGAGGAAGAATATCATGTTGTTTCATAAGAAGAATATACAGAACTACACCAGGCCCGAGGATGCGACATACCGGAATGCCCCCTCATACATATCCTGAAACTAAGGTAAGGACCAAGAATTCATCACAGTATTTCCAACAAATCAAAGTAATAGTCAGCATAGTGGTTCACATAATAGGGTTCCTCATAGTACACCTCCAAGTTCAAGTTCGTCAATACCCCAGAGACTTAGGATGGATGGGGATGATATGAAGTTTCCTATTTTTAATGGGAATGGATCAAAGGATCCATAACAACATTGGTTCTTTATGAAGTTGTATGAGCAGTTCAACAAGTGCCAGATGAGGCCATCAAGAGGGCCCTCATGATCACGACTTTTAGATTTCGTTCCTTATATTGGTACATGAAATTTTCAGATGTCTCTTCCAAAAATGCATAAAAGATGTTATTTGAGATTAAGGAGGGACTGACAAACAAATTCAAGAAACCTAGGTCTTGGTCGCAATGTATTATGGAATTAAAGGAGATTGAAAGCAATTGCTGACTAATTTAGTGTGGGATTTTGATCAAAGATTCAATACTTTAATGGTTAGGGTGAGTGTATAGATGTCTGATGTACAACAAAAGGAGTGGTTTATAGTTGCACTCTTACCACATATCTAAGTACTACTAATGCAACAAAATATTATGTCCTAGTCCGAGGCACTAAAACTTATTATGAAGTTTGAAGCATCACCAATTGGAGAAACTGCTAATGGTATGGCACATATCTAGTCATAGTTAGCTAATGTGTCACTTCAGATTCAGGATATTAAGAAAGGAAAAGAAGGTCAGGAAAATGTATGGTGTACGCATTGCAAGTTGAAGGTCATCATAACGATTCATGTCGAGATTTTCTTGATTACCTTTCTTTTGGTGAACTGAATCCATTGAATACACAAGGAATGACATGGTACATAATTTGTAAGGCTAGAGGACATTAATCAGAAGAATTCTTATATTTGCAAAAAATAGTAAGTACACCTAGTAGTATGTATTTATTGCAAGTTTTGTTGATCTATGGAACATGATGAAAAATATTGTAGGTAATATTGTTTCCTCCAAGAAAAGACAACTGATACATATTTGATGAATAATGATGAACAAATGCAAGATGAAAGATCCAATGTATTGTATTCCCATACAATAGGTGGTGGTACATTTAGAGGCTATGGAAGAGGAGGTGGATTTGGTCGCGGAAGAGGTCAAACCATATGTTATAATTGTCATTAACTAGGACACTATTCCAGAGATTGTACAAACCCTATGTTGATGTGTTTGTATTTCAAAGTGTTGGATAATACTATAGAAGACTATTTGCAACTTATTACTAGTTGGAAAGCCAAAACCAAAGCGAATCAAAACAACTACATAATACTATTCAGAACATCCAAAAGATTACAGATGAACCTAGAGGAAAATCACATACTATTGCTATTTTAATTAGAGGAGTTGCTACGACATGAGAGGGTGTATATGGTTACCTGTAGAAATCGAGGATACGACCAACTACCCAGCTGAAGGTACCTTTTCATGTACAAAAAGAGAAACAAGTTTTCTTTGAAGATAAATAGGAATTTTTGGAGAAATGAAATATTTGAGCATCAACATCACATTTTGTACTAGTATTTGATGAGGAAGTTGTCTATGACATGCCAACACGCTTTGACAAGTATGCTCAATCAAAGTAGACAAAACCTATAAGTTCTTTGAAATAATTCCTAAGAAGTTGTTTGGAATTAATAAGGGATGAATATGCAATAAAAAAACTATATACACTAATAGAAGAGTTGTATGATCAAGTGCAAGAGAAAGTTGCTAATCATATTAATAGAAGATGGAAAACTGGGTGTGATCTGTGTATGAATGCTCAGACTGGTGATTATGATATGGATTTCACCATCCGGGATTTAGGGTCGAATGTGAAAATCCTTACCAAAAAAATGTGGGAAAGTATGAGACAACCTAAATTAGTATGGTCTCCATTCCAGCTGTGACTGGAAAATCAATTGAAGGTCATGTCACTAGGTCGATTTCCAAGAGTTCCTGTTGACATATAAGGGCTTTGAACTTATGCATATTTTGAGGTAATTGAAATAGTTGATGAGACTAATCCATGCCCTACTATGTTGGGTATCGATTGGGAAATTGAGAACCATACCACTATCGATTTAAAAAAGTGTAGCTTGTCATTTGAAGATTCATAAATGAGAGTGGTTACACCAATAGACCCATTAGAAGAACAAAGATATGTTGAGCCAGTAAAGGGTGAGCATGAGATAGTTGAATTAGAAAAAATATATAATATTTCATCTAATATGGGAGACTGTATCAATCCAATCACAAATGGTATACTGGGATGGAAAAGTTTCAGTTCTTGTTCATCATATTCAGGAGAGGCATTGGAAAACTGGTAGAACATATTGCATGAACTTGATGAGAAAATGTGCTAGAATTACAAAGTCCGTACGATGGATCAGTATAGAGGTAATGTTATAGTGTGATTTTCCACACCTCATGCATCACGTGGATCACTAGTATACATCTCACGTATACACAACTTGCGCCATTTTCACCAACGTACATCAGGTTTTATGCTAAAAAACAAAATATATTTGGACTTTTCCCCCATCAAGTAATGAATGTCATGATCCTTGAACTTCCATATGCCGGGAAATGGTCTGATTCAACCCTTAATTTTCTATTGAGGGGATATATATTGAGCTATTTTGAAGCATTGGAGGAGGATAAACTTGGAGAGTAAGGAGATTATAGCGAAATTTTTCCCCATTAAATATGCATCCCTTTATCCTTTGAGGAAGACAATGGTGTTTTTTAACCAAGCTTGCCATTGTCTTTGTGAGCTTGTCATTTTATGTAGGATTGAAGTGGTGGAAGCCCAGGTGGAGGGACTCGGTTTTTCAGTTCCGAGGAGGTGCCGAAAGAGGTTGTCATTTTGTGTCTATGTTCTACATTAATAGAAATATCCATTTCTCGTCCAATGCCATGTACAATTATGAATATTTGTATATGTGGATTTAATTGATTTATATACATGTTTAAATTGAATATGCTAGATTAGATACTAACACATTATATATCATGCGTGTATATCTCTTTGTTGTTGAGGACAAATTGTAGGGACAAGTTTTGATCGAGAGCTCAACGGTAGTATTCTTCAAACATCCGATTGAGGTACTGTTCTTATCCTTTAGTGATTAGTTTCTTTTATGTATCTAGCATGCTTAAGAATGGATTGATTTTTTGTGTCATACTGTCTTGTGTGGTCCACCCCAATCCATAGGAATTTTTTCTCCATAATAGAATTGGCGACTCACTGGGAATATTTCCTTCTCTATTGGGGTTTAGGTGCATTTTTCGCTCGATTTTCTCTCTATTTCTCTCCATTTATATGTCACATTTAGTAGTATGTTCATTCATTGGTAGTCCCTTAAATTGGTTTGGCTCTTGGATTTATTTTTATCACCTTCCTCTTTGTATATGTGGGTCATAGAACATACAATCGTGTATATATGCAGATTGTACTCTACCTAGTCACGTACACCTCCATTTTTGGGTGAGTTCTTGATGTGTGGAGTTGATGGGTGGGTTGTGAGTGTGTCTAAGTCTTCTTGGGTATCTATTATGTCTGTTGACTACTCCTGTTGTGACTAGAGACCTCTTTTTTATTAATTTTTCTTTGAAAATAGTTCTTTTCATTTCATCTCCTTTTTGTTTTTCCATTAGTGCACTAGTATTTTGGTCTCAGTGTCTTGCTTGGATTGTGTTTGCTGCTTGTTGTAGAGAATGATAATTTTAATGACTTTTATTGCATTTCCATTCATTTATATTGAAAATACAAAAGTAATTTTATAGTTGCACGATTACTTTCATCTTGCATATGAATTGAAATTCGTACTTGTATTTGGTTTTCTTAGAAGAGATTAGTGTCTAGGATTTCATATAGGATGGATTGCATTGGAATTTGAAAAGGAAAATAAATTATTGTGCATTACATTTAGTGGCATACCATTTTTCATTTGAAAACAAAGTTGCAGTTGGCATTGTTTGTGGATGTGGATATTTACTTTTACTGTTGAGTCATAACATCAATGGTTGCACGGCCATATACCTTGAGTAATCACAACCTCTAAAATTAATGTTTGAATTAAAATTGATTACAATGATTTTATTTTATAGGGTGCACCAACAAGCTTAGATTTTAGAGTCTTGGAATAGGATGTTGTGAGTAAACTTCGTCAAGAATATGAAACAAAATGATTAGGTGTCTGTTCAGGAGAGAAGAGAAATACTTGGTATAATTGGTGTTCTCGGGATGCTCCTCTTACACGGGTGTCAAGCACGAGGAAGTGCATAGTTAGTGGTGGGGATATGCCTCTACTACCTTCTGTTGACCACTAGAGATATTTCCAAGATCTTATTTGTATCTGGGGGATTTTTAGGTACCTTTGGTGCTTTCGAACTTCAAGATTTGTTACCCTACCCATATGGTAGATCCCACCTACGCCTGTTCACCTAAGAATTGATTATATTAGGGTGACCATAGTTTCCTTCCCTACGTATCGTAGGGGGTGCTTGCAGATTTCATTCTGTGAGTGTCATGTCCAAGTAGGGGTCGTACTAGAAATTCCCTTTACGCGTTGAAGCTGAGGGCCACTATAATTGGTTAAAAAACTTTTCTTGTAGTGTATAGGAGTCTTAGGCCTCTATTAGGAGAGGCATACCTGCTGCATTCAAGAGCTCACTTTTCCTCTCTCTTCGCTTGTTTGTATCTGACCTAGTGTTATGTTGAATATCTACCTTATGACTTGGGGTCCTAGGGTCACCAACATACTAGGTTTTGTCTTGCAGACATAAAGGACTATAGAAAACATAAATGAGAGAAATAAGGTGAATGGAATGTGTACCTTATTACCGATGGTTGATCCAAGCTTTACCTTTATTTCTCAAATTCTCCTAAATCTCCTGACCTTCTGTACCTGCAAAAGAGATTAATGTTTCTCCACAGAAATCCTGATTGTTATTTAAAGAAAGATGAAAAGATTATAATTGCATATAAGAAAAAATAACAATACATTTCATAATTCATAGCAACAAGAACATGTGCAAAGAAAATATGGAATAAATCCACTCTTTATTCAGAAGTTGTAGAGAACATTACAACCCTGTTTGAGACAAGCCTCTCTGCTAACCAAGAAAGTGAGTTCTCTTTCTCCTCTTTCCAATGGATTCCTCCAGCATAACCTTTCTCTTCCAACTTTCTTCCTCTATCCTCTACCCCTCCCCTCTATTTATACTTTCTGATGAGGAGAGGTTAAGAGGCCCAGGATGGTTAGGGGAGTTGGGGAAGTATGATTTTGAACACAATTGCCCCTAGACTAATCATGTTTTATTTTTTAATTTTTTCTTAAGGGACTTGCAAGTTCATATATAGGTAACTTGCGAGTGACTCGCGATTTCTATGAAGGAAAGTCACGATTACAACATTTCATAGTTGACTCGTGGGTTGTATATGGGAATACCCGTGAGTGACACGTGACTTGTCACAAGAAGAGTCACGAGTGCAAGACAAAATTCTTTATAAACATGGGAAAGGATGAAGGAAGGAATATGTATTAAAGATTCACTTCATTTATAGTGTTTAGGAAACTTCAATCTACTTTGCCCTTTTGTGTGTCAACACATTTGGTGTCAATACTCGGAAGGAGAAGTGGCATTTCATAGTATAACAGATGCCCCCTAATGTATGAGGTTAGAGGTAAGCCATGGCCGAAATACATTACAAATATTTTACCATGGAGAGACTCAGTATCAAGGTCACAGATAAATACCTGAAATAGACAAATCAAGGTCATTTACAAAATCATTAGTGAGGATGCCATGTTCAATAATGTGGAACAATAGCTCCTTTACAAGATTCATTTACATCATATAGTATAGGAATTAAGGCCATGTATGTTTTACAATGGTGGATCAAAGCCACAATAGTACAATGATGGGTATTCAATGACTAGAAATAATGTTATAGGATCATAGCACAATCTTGTACAACTTAGGTCACATAGGCTGTAACTTAAGGTCTTCATCCAAATCCATAGAAACCAGTACGAATCCTATCATGTGAATATATGAGTTGAAGTTGAACATGGAAGGATACCATCAGAGTGTCAGTTAGAGATTTATGCTGACAACTAATGCAAATGAGTCCATCAATATCAGTAGTAGATCCTAAGGTACTATCTTTGAAACTCTAGGTCTTCTTCTACAGCAGGTACTGATCAAAAGCCATTGTGTGAGGAGGAAGGCACTGAACTCTTCAACAGGTCACATGAGTAACTGGTAAATTGAATAAGGGAAGGTATACATAAGATGATATCATAGATGAAAATGATAGGGATCAAGATAGACAGACATGGGGGTAAATATACTTGAACATTGAGAATGACACAGAGATGACCCAAGGAAGATTTAGACTTTGAATTGGTACAAGTAGAGTTATTTTCTATGTAGGAGACATGAACAAATTCCCCATGTATTCAGGACAAGTGGAGGAGTAGTGACTCGAAGTGATAGTTGAACTAAAAAGTGAAAAACTAAGACATGAGTACTGAGAGACTCCAACTAGTGCTTTGTTTAAGGATGACATGATGTAAACAAACTTATAACTCAAAGAGTGAATTTCTTCCTTTCCTTTCTTGTAAAGTTTAACGAATCCAATAAATTCAACTCGAGTTTTTCTTCATTTTTGAAAATCTTGAAGAAAAGAAAGAATAATGCTTTTTATGTCAGTGATCTGTGGATTTTCGAGAGTGAATTAGTAAATGCTCATCGGTGCTTTCATAGTTTTGAGAGCTTGAAAAATCCAAAGAAGAATCTAGAAGGGTTCTTTTTCATAAATTTAGTCCCCCGAGTCCGAAAAAGTGTAAAACAATCGAAAGGAGAACTCTCTTAGCTTCCGAAGAACTAAGGTATACATTTTTTGTACTTAGTTTGCAAGGTCCAAAAAAGGGGTAAACTATCACCCAACCGATGCTCCATTTATTTACAAGAATGGTACTGACAATAGTAAACTTGATGCTTTTTACTGAGGTTTAACGATCATGAAAATGGCATAAAGAACGCTCGGATTTTTTTTCATGTTTAGGTCCAGAGCACGAAAAAGAGAAAAGTGAGCTCAAACAGGTTCCTTTTCCGTAATTTTAGTCCTCTAGGCCGAGAAAAGAGATAAATCTATACCTGAAAATACTCTTCTAAATTCCAAAGAAGATAGAGTATTCCTTTTCCGTAAGTAATACATAGGGTCCATAAAATAGTTAAACTTATACTGTTATGAATGATCCTTCAATTCCTTTTAATGAGTCTAAAATAACAAGCAACTCGATTATCTATTCAATTTTAAGGAGTCATACCAAAGCTTAAAGATAACTCCATAGGGAGGGAGCCTTATACTTGAAGGTAGTTCAGTAAAAGATGCAAAATGAGGCTCATTTTGGTGTGAAAAAAAACTACAAAGGCTCATGCAACCTAACACAAATGTGGCATGGTTACTAGAAGTGACAAAAAGATGTTCTAACTAGGGCCCCCATGTGAGGTAGGTCATGTCCATGGAAGAACAACGATGTTTGAAAAGTAAGAAGTGGCTACACATCGCAGTCCATGGATATCAAAGAGATCCTAAAGTTCATCGAAAGATAAGGTATAAGTGAAAAACATGCCAAGAGGACCAAATCCTAACCTAGATGCAAAGGAGATATGCTTCGATTCATTCATGACCTGTAAAAACTTAGGTGAAAAAACATTTAGTATTAGTTTATATGACAAAAAATAATTTCAACTATTCAAAAGTGGGTAAATTTTTTTTTTAATTACTATAAATAGAAGAAATAGAGTAAAAAACAAAACATTTGTTTTTTACCATATTTGGGAAATTTGACCTCTCAACTTCAAACAATCAGTGCGATTAATCCAATGGACATATCTTCATTCTGCAAAGTGCAGGTAATCCACATCTCCCTTCTCTTCATTTTAATGTTTTTCATTATTAAAATTCATGCTTTATTTGAGTTTCTAGCCTACCCTAAGGGAACTACGCAGTAATCAGGGTAGCCCATTATAAATTCATAATTTCACGATGTAATTGTAGGTTCACTGTGAGCAACAAGGTTTGTGGCTCGTGCTGTCCTCACTAGATAGTCATGAGTTCTACGCAGAGGGTTTTTATGGCAATTCCAATGGTGAAAATGTTGATTGGGCAGGTTAAAATGGTGCTAGAGTGGCATGAAAGAAAGCATGAAGACATGGACCAACTTGCTATGGGGGATCCCATGACATTACATGCTCTACGGAGGTGCGGATTGCTCAAATTTTACCGCACATCAAACATGAGGGCACAAGCTCATCTATTAGAGGAATTGGTGCATTTGTGGGACAACAAACTTGGCATGTTCACGGGGGGTTCACTTAATGAAAATGTTACATATCACAACCATTCATAGGATATTAAATAATATCCCTAATTTCACTAAATATTGGAAAATGCCTCCTAAAATTGTATTGTTGAACACCCCTCCCAATATACCTTTCCAATTAACAAAACCCCTAGTTTCACTAGATATTGTAGGTATCCATTTTTATCAACTCGTTTTCAATACCCCCTTTATACCATATTATCAAGTTGTAACAAACAAAATCCCTAATGCATCTTAGTATACGAAAACATGATGCTAAATAAAATAATAGTATAATGCTAATAATGATCCCACCAGGATTGTAAGGATAATTGATCAATTTGTAGTGTCGGATAGTGGAAGACCCAATGAAACAGTAATGAGGAAGGAAAAATGCATAAAATATGGCAGAGTCAAGAGATCAATGTAACAAATACAGTAAAAGTTTGATAGTCCAATAGTTAGTGCAATGCTTAGAAAATATGAGAATTATAGATGTTTCACACCACAACTTGCCAATCTACCAATTTTATATCATGTAAACACACGTATAGCCATAGAGAGCTCATGTTTTCTACAAGATTAATAAATGAAACTCCTTAAAAATGAAAAATTGAAACCCTTTCATGGATGGAATTCCCTACCTTCCTATCAAAACAAACACCGTTGATGTTTGAACCCAAATAGAAAAATTCCTCTTACTATTGAATAACACCATATGATGATGTGCATGAAAAATTCCTCTTACTATTGAATAACACCATATGATGATGTGCATAACTTGGATTTCAGTCATTCACAAGATGCAATGAATTTATTCCACTTCATCTACATTTATTCTTGCAATCACTACAACAAATTTGACTTTTAGGGGCGGTTGTCTTCTGCCTCCAAAAGTCACTTTTGGGGGTGGTTTTGGCTTTGGAGGTGGTCTTTACAAAACCGCCCCTAATAACATCGACACTAAAAGTTTTGAATTTTAGGGGTGGTTCTGAACCGCCCCCAAAAAAACGCCCCTAAAAGTGAATTTTGGGGGCAGTTCTAACCCCCCCTCCCCCCCCAAAAAAAAGTCACTTTTGGAGATGGTTCTAACCCCCCCCCCCCAAAAAAAAAAAAAAATCACTTTCAAGGGCAATTATAAACCCCCCTTGTAGGTACCTATGGGGACGGTTCAAAACCCCCCTTAAAAGTCTTTATTACAAAACTTTGGGGGTGGTTTTAAAATCCCCTCATTGGTACCTATAGAGGCGGTTTGAAACCCCCCCTTAAACTATTTACAAACCTTTGGGGGCAATTATGAACCCCCCTTATATAAAATTACAGGAAGTGTTTTGAACCCCCTTCGTTGTAACATACAATGGTAGTTTTGAACCCCCCTCGTAGTGACATATGAAGCCAGATTAGAAACCCCCTTGTAGCCACAATAAATCATAATAAAATATATTTTATTTAAAACATCAATATTGCAATATCATTAGGGAACGAAGGAATCGAACCTTCAACCTCCTGCTTGTAAAGAAAGCACTCTACCATTGAGCTAGAACCCTTTAAGAATTCGGGAAAGGGGAAATATTTACACATAAACGTTTCTCCCGTCGTTCCTGTGTCCCGAGGATGCATGAAACACGAGAAACACGTTCCCAACCCTTGGGGACAAGTCCCCGTGGAGCACTGCTAATATCTCAAGAAATTAGTCACAACTTACTAATACTCTAAAAGAAGCCAACTAAATTAGTAAAAAAATGGCAGGTTCCCAAAGAATTTATGTAAAGGTCAAGCATGATTAGTTACTTGGATGCAAGATTTTATTAGAATAGTCTTAAAAAATTTAGCTAACTCCACCCACTGCATGGATTTCCTACCACATGAATCATACAATTAAAAGCTGACAACATATGAACTAGCAGCATGAACATTAAAATAAGGAAGAAACCCAATTAGAAGAATTACATGTACCTGTGGGGTATGGACATTGATTGCATGGATCAATATATTGTATTGTCAAAACGAGGTTTTGATGATTATAACACAATGGCCAAAACATCATAGTGGCTATTATGTAATATATATTTTTTATCATTTCTAGCATTTAGATTGAAGTCAACAAAAACATACTTGCACACCTTCCAATCATGCACCCATCCAACATACACTAAGATGTCAATAGTGATCCAATTTATTATAAGGTGGTTAAATTGTAGATTTACTACATTGAATATTATGAAATTGGACCCAATCTTTCAGAAAGGGTATTCACCAAAGTAATGGCAATAAATAAATCACTCCAAGAAAATAGAAAAAACTAATATGAGCTCCATGTGACTTTATCAAATGTATCATAAATCCAAGATTTAATATTTTGGAACAAAATTTGCAGTGAAACTATGCCTTTTCTTATTCAGGACAGCAAGAATATTTTACACCTAGACAGTCAACGATAGAAGAATACCATGGAGTGCTTTCTATTTTCTATAAAATAATAAGCTAAATACATGGTAGCTACAAAGTACACATATCCCAAGAGGTTAGCCCATCCAATTCTCAGTGGTCACCAATGTATGTTATTGGGCATTGTTGAATGTGGTTTTCATTGATGTCAAAGGAGTTCGGTAATGACAAAGGAATAACCAAAGATATGGTGGTAGAGCAAACTCAGTTAAATGAGTTCATTAATGACAAAGAAAGTGATGACATGGCATGTATGATGATGTCGCATGTGTGATGAATCTGGAAAAACATATCATGGTGTTTTGGTGCTATCAAGAAGACATTATTGCAATCTGACATCATTCTGGAAAAGTTTGGCAATTGTGTGAAATTTTAGAGATTGACTAAGTGATGAAAAATTGCCCTAAAGCAGTTTCCTTATGAAAATGTCCACCATAAAACATAGGTAAAAGTAAATGTCTTCCCTGACCTTCCATGTCGTATCTTGTTGAAGTACCTATCTAACCATGGTTTCATTTCTCATAAAATGTGCCTGAAGAAAAAGATATGGGTCTGCCAAAACAAGTCTTTTTGGGAAAATTAGTCAAAATTGCCTTGGGAAAATGACCACCATAATTCATAGCTTAAGAAAAATGCACGCCCCAACTTGTAAGGTTGTAGCTTGTTTACCTAGATATCTAACAATGGTATCATTTTGTCTTAAGAATGTTTGCGGATAAAGTTATGGATCTTCCAAAACAGAGGTTCGGGAAGTTTTATGCACCAAGTTCACTAAAATGCATGCCTAGGTCAGAGGAGGAATATTCTGAAGGTGAAATGAGTTGTGTTGTGATTAGTGAGATATTATACATCATCTGGTGACATTGGTTCTAAATAAAAAATTCACCTTGAAATGGCACAGTTGTCCAAGTGTTAAAACCAATAATAAAAGGTCATTTAGAAATGCCTGACACATGATGTTCTTGTTCCCAAAAAATCATTAGATGACATGGGTATGTTCCTTGGATATATGTATACCTATCCATGGTTTTATTTTTATTTTTGGTGATCACATGTGCAAGGAATACATCTGTCAAAATGAGAAAAATCATAATGGCCACCAAAGATGAACTATGAAAATGTGTCTAAGTGTTAAAAATAGGAATTGAAGAGGTGGTTTGGAAATGCACGCCATAGGATGTGGTTGTGTAGATAATTTCATCCAAATATCTAGTTCTTTTATATGGTAACTTGTCTATCTATCCCTAGTTCAGTATCCGTAATAAAGATCACATGTGTGAAATATAATTTTTCCAAATTGAAAAAAAAATTGTTTGAGAAGCCATTTTGAAATGCCTGCTAGAGGCTCTCTGTGTGCTAATAAATCTATTAAAAAGTACGAGTCTCTTCTCTGATGATCTATCCATCTATCCATAGTATCAGATCCTAATCTGATGAACACACCTATGAGATATGGATTTTCCAAGTTGGAGAAAAAAAATTTACCTGTTAAAAATAAATGAAATCTACCTAAGTTTTAAAACGAGTTACAGAAAGCTATTTTCAAATGCCCACCAATTGTTGTACTTGAGCCAACAAATTAATCCAAAGGCATGGGCATGTTATTTGGTGTTCCGGATATCCAGCCATGATCTCACATCTTTATTCTGGTGTTCACAAGTGCAAAAGACGGGGCTACAAATTTAAAGAAAAATAAAGTATGACTATGTAAAAAATATGACTGCACAAACAATCAATCCAAGATTGACTAAGTGATGAAAAATTGCCCCACCTTATGAAAATGTCCACCATAATTCATGGGTAAAATTAAATGCCTGCCCTGACCTACCATGCCGTAGTTTGTTGAAGTACCTATCTAACCATGATTTCATTTCTCATAAAAATTGCCTGAACAAAAAAGATATGAGTCTGCCAAAACAATTCTTTTTGGGAAAATTAGTCAAAATTGCTTTGGAAAAATGACCACCATAATTCATAGCTTAAGAAAAAATTGCTCCCCATCCTGTAAGGCTATAGCTTGTTTACCTGGATATCTAACCATTGTCTCATTTTTTTTAAGAGTGTTTGTGGATAAAGTTATGGATCTGCCAAAATAGGGGTTCAGGCAGTTTTCTGCACCAAGTTCACTAAAATGCACGCTTAGGTCAGAGGAAGAATATTCTGAAGGTGAAATGAGTTTTTTTGTGCTTAGTGTGATATTCTAGATAATCTGGTGACATTGGTTCATGGTTTTGGTGAAATAAAAAATTCACCTTGAAAATGGCACAGTTGTCCAAGTGTTAAAACCAGTAATAAAAGGTCATTTAGAAATGCCCGCCACATGTTGTTCCTGTGCCCAAAAATTCATCAGATGACATGGGTATGTTCCTTGGATATATTTCTACCTATCCATGGTTTTATTTTATTTTTGGGTGATCACATGTGCAAGGAATACATCTATCAAAATGAGAAAAATCACAATGGCCACCAAAGATAAACTATGAAAATGTGTCCAAGTGTTAAAAATGGGAATTGAAGAGGTGGTTTAGAAATGCACACTAAAGGATGTGGTTGTGTAGATAATTTCATCCAAATGCGTGGGTCTATTATCTGGTAACTTGTCTATATATCCCTAGGTTCAGTATCTGTAATAAAGATCACATGTGTGAAATATAAATTTTCCAAATTGAAAAAAAAAAAAAAAATTGAGAAGCCATTTTGAAATGCCCGCCAGAGGCTCTGTGTGTCCCAATAAATATATTAAAAAGTATGAGTCTTTTATTTGATTATCTATCCATCTATCCATAGAATCATATCCTAATATGGTGAACGCACGTGTGAGATATGGATTTTCCAAGTTGGAGAAAAAACATGTTTTCCTGTTAAAAATAAATGAAATCTGTCAAAGTGTTAAAACCAATTACAGAAGGCTATTTTCAAATGTCCACCAATTGTTGTCCTTGAGACAACAAATTAATCCAAAGGCATGGGGATGTTCTTTGGTGATATGGCTATCCAACCATGGTCTCACATCTTTTTTCTAGTGTTCACAAGTGCAAAAGACAAGGATGCAAATTTAAAGAAAAATAAAGTATGACTATGTCAAAAATATGACTGCACATACAATCAATCCAAGATTGACCAAGTGATGAAAAAATGACTGAGTGATGAAAAATTGCCCTAAAGCAGTTGCCTTATGAAAATTTTCACCATAATTCATAGGTAAAAGTAAATTCCCACCCTGACCTTCCATGTTGTATCTTGTTGAAGTACATATCTAGCCATGGTTTCATTTCTCATAAAAAGTGCCTGAAGAAAAAGATATGGGTTTGCCAAAACAAGTCTTTTTGGGAAAATTAGTCAAAATTTCCTTGGGAAAATGACCACCATAATTCATAGCTTAAGAAAAATGCATGCCCCATCTTGTAAGGTTGTGGCTTGTTTACCTGGATATCTAACCATGGTCCTAGTTTGTCTTAAGAGTGTTTGTGGAGAAAGTTATGGATCTTCCAAAACAGGGGTTTAGGCAGTTTTCTGCACCATGTTCACTAAAATGCATACCTAGGTTAGAGGAAGAATATTATGAAGGTGAAATGAGTTGTGTTGTGCTTAGTGAGATATTATACATCATCTGGTGACATTGGTTCAGGGTTTTGGTGAAATAAAAAATTCACCTTGAAAATGGCATAGTTGTCCAAGTGTTAAAACCAGTAATAAAATGTCATTTAGAAATGCCCGCCACATGTTGTTCCTGTGCCCAAAAATTCATCAGATGACATGGGTATGTTCCTTGGATATCTATCTATTAACACTGAATGTATTTTTGTCATAATTGCTTCTATTGCCTTCGAAATTTTAAGTTCTCATGGGTGATTGGGTTGGTTTCCAAAGTTTTCTCATTAAGCTATTTCCAGGTTGGCAAAGGAGAGGAGTTAAAGGAATTTTAGAAATAATTTTCACAAATGGGGCAAAGACGTGGAGCTGATGGGGCAAAGACGTGGAGCTGATGGGAGAAATTTTGTTATCAAGTTGATTTGTACTTTATGGTCTGTTAGGATTGGAGTTGTAACAAACTTCCTAGGGGTTAGGAATTCAGTTACAAACTCTAAATTAAGCCGATCATTCTGTTATTGATCTTCTTGTTGGGAGACCTATCATTTTATGTATAAATATGCATCTTTTTTAAGAGATGGGGGTGGGAACCCATCGGGTGAATAATTTTGGAGAACATATCTGTTTTTGGAATAACAAAGTGAATGCATGAGAGTTTTTGTCAGAGATTCATGTGTCGTTGATATTACAGTCTGTGCTTCTTTCTTTATGTGATTGTATTTCCCTTGTGTAACACTCCATTTTGTTTCTTCCTCGTATCTGGAATATAGCGTTAGATGATTGGAATTCATGTGTTTATGCTCTGGTCATCATTTCAGATATTATATGATTCTTTCTGCTAAAGTTGATATAGAACTCATCCTTGTTGATGCTCTGTATTAATGGGTTGTTTCTTCATCTCTTTTGTCCCACCTGGATCAATTTGAATGACTGTGATGATGTGATTACCTTGCCTTTGATAAATATCATGTATATGTCTTTGTGGTATCTTTATATTATATATGACTCCATGCCCAATGGTTATGTGACTGTTTCAGCCAAATACATAAATCTTTGAATTTTATTTTAGATCTGGTCCTGTTAAATCTTTATTGAGAGATCCCTCTCTGGAAGAAAATACCAGTTTCTTCCTAAAGTGGTTTTGTTGTTACCTTGGAGTTTACCTTTTACAACCTGGGTACATTCTGAGTGCTAACACTATCTACCTATCCATGGTTTTATTTTTATTTTTGGTGATCACATGTGTAAGGAATACATCTGTCAAAATGAGAAAAATCATAATGGCCACCAAAGATGAACTATGAAAATGTGTCCAAGTGTTAAAAACAGGAATTGAAGAGGTGTTTTGGAAATGCACGCCATAGGATGTGGTTGTGTAGATAATTTCATCCAAAGGTGTGGGTCTTTTATCTGGTAACTTTTCTATCTATCCCTGGGTTCAGTATCTGTAATAAAGATCAAATGTGTGAAATATAAATTTTCCAAATTGAAAAAAAAATTGTCTGAGAAGCCATTTTGAAATGCCTGCCAAAGGCTCTGTGTGTGCCAATAAATCTATTAAAAAGTATGAGTCTCTTCTCTGATGATATATCCATCTATCCATATTATCATATCATAATCTGGTGAACACACGTGTGAGATATGGATTTTCCAAGTTGGAGAAATAAAATGTTTGCCTGTTAAAAATAAATGAAATCTGCCCAAGTGTTAAAACTAGTTACATAAGGCTATTTTAGAATGCCCACCAACTGTTGTCCTTGAGCCAACAAATTAATCCAAAGGAATGGGCATGTTCTTTGGTGATCTGGCTATCCATCCATGGTCTCACATATTTATTCTGGTGTTCACAAGTGCAAAATACATGGCTGCAAATTTAAAGAAAAATAAAATATGACTGTGTAAAAGATATGACTGCACAGACAAACAATCCAAGATTGACTAAGTGATGAAAATTTGCCCTAAAGCAGTTGCCTTATGAAAATGTCCACCATAATTCATTGGTAAAAGTAAATGTCCTCCCCGACCTGCCATGTCGTAGCTTGTTGAAGTACCTATCTAACCATGGTTTCATTTCTCATAAAAAGTGCCTGAAGAAAAAGATATGGGTCTGCCAAAACAAGTCTTTTTGGGAAAATTAGTCAAAATTTCCTTGGGAAAATGACCACCATAATTCATACCTTAAGAAAAATGCACGCCCCATCCTGTAAGGTTGTAGCTTGTTTACCTGGATATCTAACCATGGTCTCAATTTGTCTTAAGAGTGTTTGTGGAGAAAGTTATGGATCTTCCAAAACAGGAGTTCAGGCATTTTTCTGCACCAAGTTCACTAAAATGCACGCCTAGGGACTCATAGGAATAATATTATGAAGGTGAAATGAGTTGTGTTGTGGTTAGTGAGATATTATACATCTCTGGTGACATTGGTTCATGGTTTTGGTGAAATAAAAAATTCAGCTTGAAAATGGCACATTTGTCCAAGTGTTAAAACCAATAATAAAAGGTCATTTAGAAATGCCCGCCACATGTTGTTCATGTGCCCAAAAATTCATCAGATGACATCGGTTTGTTCTATGGATATCTGTCTACCTATCCATGTTTTTTATTTTTCTTTTTGGTTATCACATGTGCAAGGAATACATCTGTCAAAATGAGAAAAATCATAATGGCCACTAAAGATAAACTATGAAAATGTGTCCAAGTGTTAAAAACAGGAATTGAAGAGGTAGTTTGGAAATGCACGCCATAGGATGTGGTTGTATAGATAATTTCATCCAAAGGTGTGGGTTTGTTATCTGGTAACTTGTCTATCTATCGATGGGTTCAGTATCCGTAATAAAGATCACGTGTGAAATATAAATTTTCCAAATTGAAAAAAAAAAAATTGTCTAAGAAGCCATTTTGAAATGCCTGCTGGATGCTCTGTGTGTTCCAATAAATTTATTAGGAAGTATGAGTCTCTTCTCTGATGATATATCCATCTATCCATAGTATCACATCCTAATCTGGTGAACACACGTGTGAGATATGGATTTGCCAAGTTGGAGAAAAAAAATGTTTGCTTGTTAAAAATAAATGAAATCTGCCTAAGTGTTAAAACCAGTTACAGAAGGCTAATTTCAAATGTCCACCAACTGTTGTCCTTGAGACAACAAATTAATCCAAAGGCATGGGGATGTTCTTTGGTGATCTGGCTACCCATCCATGGTCTCACATCTTTATTATGGTGTTCACAAGTGCAAAAGACAAGGCTACAAATTTAAAGAAAAATAAAGTATGACTGTGTAAAAAATATGAATGCACAGACAATCAATCCAAGACAATCAAATCTAGGGAGGATAGGTAAATCCCATGGCCAAAAAGATAACATTGGGTAGTAAAGAATGGAAGGGGATACTATGCATCTTGCTGAAGACACCAGTTTGGTCTTTTGATATAGTATCCACATCCATATGTAAGAGGTTTCAAGTTCTAACTAAAAAGACATTGACAAATAAGTTAATGCAGGGAAAAATACCCAATGTATAGGATTCTCATAAGTCACTATGAATGCATAAATGATCCACATGCAATATATTCATTCTTCACTCTAATCCTTGACAAATTTCATCATTATTTTTCTAAAAGTAAAAAAACAATAGTAAGCAAAAATAAAATGAGCTGCTTGTTTATCATACTGGAAAATAACAGATATCAAGCTTACCTCACCAGTAAATCTATATTTTGCACAGTCAATAGCATGACACGATGCTCTGCCAATACTTTCCTCCGTCCTTGGCGGCGTCTCTAGCATTCCTTCAAAAGTGTCCCTTGCAATTGTTGCTTCTGTATCCCCACTAAGTGTCCCTGGCAATCGCTGCTTCTGTATCCCCACTAAGTGTCCCTCCAATCGATTTTTGCTCTGAGTTTATTTTACCTTATTCACTTGATTCTAGATGCATCGTATTTGGCAGACCCCACTGCTACACATATAACTATGATCGACATTTAAAAGACTGCAAAAATAATGGAGAGGAGAACGAATTTAGTTCCTTCCCTAGGAATGAGAAGGTGTCCGCTGAAAAAGAGTATTCTGAGAATATTACTGTCAAATAAAATAAAAAAATAAAAGTCTCACAGTGCATCAAATTCAAGTAATCACTCTGCTTCCTCTAAAGTTACTCAACCACTTTTTGATAACTATGTTGATGTTGGCAACGGAGGGTGAAAATTAAAGTTGGCCATATCATATCTGAAACTGTAAATAGTATTAAGGGGATTGACCTTCAAATTATATTTGAGGAAAAGATTACTGTCAAAATATTTATTCAATGCAAGGATATACCCCAAAAGAAGCTTCATAGGATGGCCCAAGAATACTTCCACATCTAGTACTTTAGGGATAAAACAATTTATCAAGGGGGCTGTATCAACATTGTCAAAAGACAATGTATTGTCTCAAGCTAAGAGGAAATTCCCAACAACGATTAAAAACGGAGCAGGTGAGACCAATGATTTATTAAAAGGGTTAGCACCGGTTTTTAGAGGCATTAGAGGTTGTATGGTACAATTCAGTAGAGATTTAAAGGATGCAAATATATAAGAATTCATGTATAAATTCAATTATGTGGCTTAACTATCTCATAGTTTACTTCATCATCCCTTTTTTGAATATTTATTTGTACTGGATGCTCATGTCAACTAGAAACACAACAATTAGATCTTCCAGGTGTAACTGGAAAACCATACATTTGGGATATTTATTTGTGGTCATTAGCAGCAGATCATCTTCTTGTTGATCCTCTCTATAGATTTAGCCGTGATCTTATTATTTGTACATTGACATACATCCTCTAGAGATTCCAATGACACAACCATCCCACTAGAAATAACATCCCCATATTTGTATCCTCTATCATAAAGATAAGGTTGATTTATATGTCTATAGGACATCACAAATTAACTGAGCTGGATACAAATCAAATCTGGAAATAGGTCAAGGATTCCAAAGACATGGGCCATGGCAAAGGAAAAGGGAGTCATGTCTCTTCCCTTCCTATATTTTATTTTTCTAAAATCAAACTAGATCAACTCTTTTAGCTCATTCTCTAACTTTGTTGAAATACATAAGGCCACTATCTAAAGGAATGGTAGCATAATTTGATCTTCTGATATGTTAAATTGCACAAGTATTCCTCAAACAACTAAGATTTGATAAGGCCACATTTATGTGAGAAAGTGGTCTTCTAATTGGTTGCAACAAACTCAATATACTTTATTTACTATTGGAATGACAACTTGATCATAGAGATTCTTCTATTGTGCAGATGGACAGACTACCTACATTTTATGAAATTTTTATAGTTAGATTTGCAAAGAAAGATACAATAATATTTACATTTCTTGATGCCAAGATTTATAGTGCATCCAAAAATTGAGAAGAATATGCTACAAGATGAAATTCCAATGGATGATGGAATTCTCTCGCACAATTGATTACTATCTAGATTCACATATCTTAATGCACCCATGTTCTAGAATATATTATTTATGTCCCCTGTGATGGCGTCGTTAGATAGATAGAGAGATGTATAAAGAGAAGGATAAGTAGTGTCTTGGTCATTGAATCTCATTGAAATACCACAACCAGCTAACCACAAATCCACTAAAAAATTGGAGTTTGTAATCCAGTCAAGGATGAACTCAAAGCTTATATTATTATGGGACAAATCAAGAGTTTCTAGACCAATGTTATTAAGCTTTGACAACAGTATGTATAGTCATAGGATATTACTGGAGAGATTAAGAAAAATATAATATATATAGTCCACGATTGAGGAAGGGTTTTTGTGAGATTGTTGTTTGATAGATCCAAGTATCCCATATATTGGACATTCACAAATAATTGAAGGAAGCAGAGGCTTGAAAAGTTTCCCAATCAGGCAAGGATGTCATCACTTATATTGTTTTCGGATAAAATGAGGGTGTGAAGTTTATAGGATTTTTAAAGAACGGGGATGCTCCCTATGAGCATGATTTGGAATACACCCTAATAGTAAATGGATTATATATTGATAAAGGAATATGGGAAGGCTTCAAATCAATATGAGTAAGTTCATTTGAATTGCTGAGAATAACACTTAGTACATACATCAAAAGTACCGGGAAAAATATTTCAAGGATTTCGAAGCTTAAGACAGGATGCGAAAGCTAGTTTACAAATAAAATTGAAAGAACATTCAAGTATATTATACAATCAGAATAGCATCATCAGCAAGTGTTCCAGATTCAACATCAAGAACAATAAACAAAGTATCAGATATCAATTGTAGCAATATAGCATATTTTTAATGAAAATGATTGTTTTAGTCATTAAGTTAAAAGAGTTGTTTCCGCCAAATCAAGATGCATTTTCAAACATTGAGAGAGGATTTTCTTTAGTACAAGCCAATATTCAAAAACCTCTCTCATTTGTTACACAGGTATTAGAGTTTGGGATAATTTAAGTCACCTTCACAGGAACATTTTCCATAATTTCAGTTTACTATCTGAGTCATCAACTTCAAAATCTAATTCCAAGGATCAAGAGGTGCATATGAGAAAATGAAGGCATGGGTTTTTTTGAGAACATGGTCAATTACGAAACCCTCTCTCATATTTCACACATATGTCACCATTTGAGATATGAACGTGGGGCTTTGAATCCTATTTTCCAGCAGTCTGCTTCCTGAAATGAAGCAAATCAGTTGTAACTGTTTCTATTTTTATAGTTCAATTAGATTTTGAATTCAAGAATAGGTAGAGGTTGTTTTAATATAAATTCATATATATTTGATATAAAATAGAAAATCTTCAAGAGGATGTTTTCTTTGGAAGGTTATGCAGTATAATAAAACAAATGCAATGAATCATTTTTATTGATGATCAAAAAGAATGAAAACAACAAGAAATGTGAACCTGGAACATAGTGAAAACAATAGTAACCATACTGCATCAACAGGACAAGAACACCATTTCCGACGAACAAATCATAGGGGAAGTGTAAAGAACCCACCAGCAAGAGCAATAAATCTCCAGGCTAAAAATGTCAACAAGAGGTACACTACTGTCGGCCCTTGCTGAACCAAGAACCTAGGACTATAGAGAGATGCGACAGCACCCCATCCCTAATCACTGGAGAAGACAGGGCACAATATTTTTGAACAAGGAAAACACAGAGTATCATGAAGATCCGGCCCAAACGTAGTACTATACAATACTAATGGAACACACAGAGAACCATGAATCCAGGCTTCAAATTTGAACATGCACTACCAGCTATCCATTTTGTAGGTTCAGCTTCCAAAGTATCATTTGCGGTACTAAAAGTTGTATCTAAAAGGGGTTTCAGCCATTTCTTTCCAAGCATGCTCTAGTGTACCTCTTTCCATAAGACGATTTGGACGCCTTTGCAGAAGAAGCTCCTGCATAGCCTATTCTTGCCTCTCTCAGACCTCTTCGCTCTTTGTTCCACATGCAGTGGTTGGAAGGCTGGATCAAAACCCCCATTAATGTGGCATAACTCGTTTTCAAACTTTCTAAAAATTGGTTGCGCTAAAACCTTTTGTTTTTTTTTTATTTTGATGGTTTGTTGTGGCGCTAAAACCCTTATCTTAGAAAGTTATAGCTTCTAAAATGCATATTTTTGTTCTTTTTATCTTGATGGTTTCTCTCTCTATATATATATATATGTGTGTGTGTGTGTGTGTGTGTGTGTCTTTTTGTTGGTTTAGTTTATAAATATATAATAATATATATAAAGGTACTATGGTCAAGTAAAGAAGCATGAGAATGTAAGTGTAATTTCAAATTTAGTGGTGGGAAAGAACAAAACTTTTGGTTTTTTTGGTGGTGTTATTTGATGTAATTTAGTTGTTAGTGATATAATCTAGGTGTTAGTGAGTAGACAAAATTCTACTTTTATTAAATTCATATTAATTATTTTTTATGTATTTTTTATGTTATTATGAACAACATAGTAGAGTTTAGTTTTGAAACAATCTTGATGTTTTTTTGTATTGGAGCAATGTGTTAGATATATTCAAATGTTTGGAGACTAAAACTAGGTTGTATTCAATCTAGAAAGATCTACCGCTTCTTGAAATTAGAACCTCTTGGGGGTTATTTAGAGAATCATGGCGTCAAAATATGAATTACAATCTATCTATTTTTTTCATCTCAAGAGAGAAGACAATCAAGAAGCAGACATATCATCCAAGAGGGCATCAAACTAGAATTCAACCTCCCTATTGGTTATTGGATATAGGGAAGGTGAAGAACTATCTAAGGTTTCCTCTTTAAAAGATGGACCCTCTCTCACTCTATTCATCGATGGGGCCTGCAACTATCCCATCATGTAATTTTGGCCTTGTTAGCTCCTAACATAGAGGGCTAATGCATTTGCGTTGGCCCATGTTGTACATCGAAGTCATCATCAACAATATTTTCATTTATGGCTTATGGGCTATATGTCAACTCCTAGATCGTGACGCATTGTTTAAATAGGGAAAGAAATATACAAGGAGAGTGGATCTGGGATCTATGATAAAAAAATAGCGTGTATGTCATGGTACACATTAGAAGTGTCTCTCCTTATATCCAAAGCCGAATGAGGAAAACTTGAAATAGTAATATGTCTGAAAGAACTATAAGAACTAGAAGGGTAGCTATAATGGGTAGTGTGTCGATGTCGGGAGTGGGGAGCCTTTTGTTGTGATTTGGATGCATACAACTAAGTGTTGGGATGGGGTCGAGACTAGCAACATCGATGGGGTTGGGAGGACGTAGAGGTGGTCTATGGTCAGAAGTAGTGTCGTCCTTTGTCGATCTCTAGAAGTCCCTAGAGGAGGGGAGCACTGGAAAGAAGGAAATGATATGCTGAGTGGAGGCCAGTCCCAACTACAAATGTCGTTGGAGGAGGAAACAAAGCAAATAGTAAACATGTTTTATGGAAACTATGGCATGAACCTATCAATTCAGGAGCCTCACGCACACAATTCTTGATCTTTCTCCCAATAATTACATCAAAAACATCGATTTCCTAAAGTTCACAATATTTCCATAGCATTTATTGACTAAGGCCAACTGAGAAAGGATTGACAAAAGAAACATTAACAGTGTTTCATAAGTGTGTTTTTTTTATGTTTATGTCATGGTTATCATGTTCAACCCCACTTTTCCCCATCTTTGGTCCCTCTTTTCGTCTAGGGTTTCTCTAACCAACAAGAGTTGGAGTGCTCCATACAAGTAAAAGTACCAGATTATGATGTCCCTAACCTTTTTAGAATTCATATGTATTTGTTTATGCTACTATCAGACAAATTTGTGATACAACCTAGTCTTGGACTTGTGTTGCAAAATATTAAGGGAAGCAAAGGTTGAGTAGGATTTGTGTTGGTGGTACTCAATAATTTGGAAATTCAAGTGCCTAATGAAAACCATGATTTTTATGTGTCTAATGCTCAGTAATATAGTTCTTATTTGGGATTATATGTAGAGAAAAATATAGAAGGTCTCCAATGTGTAAGGTAAGAAAATAAATCACATGTCGTTTGTATATTGAGTGATTTTTGTTATTGTTGTATGGGTATAATTATAAAGAGGTATTTGTATCGAAGGCTTATGAGTTGGGGTCTTTATCAATGTCTGCTTAAAATTTGTGTGTGAGAACATAAAGTTGAAAAAGTATAGAAATTTACCTTTACTATGTACCTAGGGGGTGTGGCTGGAAAAGAATGGTGAGCTATTTGATGGTAAGTTTAATGTCTCACGGTAGACTATGGCCCTCCTCACTTAGGATCAAACCTCCCCAAGGCATGTTATATATCTTGTATTTTCCATCGTGACATGATGCCCCAGTGGGTGTTAGTACTAAAAAAATTGAGAAAAAAAGTTTAACGTCTCACAATTGATAGCAACACAAATCCTAAGCATCATACAAAGCTTTAAACAAAAGTCATTAGTGAAAGGAAAGAGAGTGGTGGTCCCATAAATTATTGAAAAAATTGTGCCATGGGCTTATCTCGATGGGACAACCTAAGGGCATCCTTTTGTGGGAAAACATGTGGTATTCTAAAGTTCTTAAACTCACATTTTATAAATTTAATGGCATAGATTGGGAGGGTACCAACAACAAAGAAAAATTGCTAGCTCTAAAATTGATATTAGCTTAGGTTGTCGAAAAAAGAGTTCAGAATATTCATTTGATGAGTGACTCTATGCTTATTATTAATTTGATGAAGGGATTGGTATAGGTGCAAGATATTCTTCTCAATCCAATCTACATTGAAGTTGTGTTACTAAAGCAAGGATTCTCACACATCTATTAGGAAATGTTTTTTTTTCCAGGAATATAAGACAAATTTATATTAAAAAAAAGTTGTGTTGTAATTACATTTGAAAATAGAGATCCAAGGCTAGATCGCCACAATGATATTTCTATATCCCGAGTCTCACTTCCACTTTCAATTTTCATAACCTATAATTTCAGAAAAATGTTTCATGTGCCCGACTAAAGGTAGAGGGCCATTCTCAAACTTGGTGGGAAATTCACACCAAGACGCTTAGATTGGAGGGATTTCCTAGTAACTAAGTGGGAGTTGTTTAAAACCATCATTAATTCCTAGTTCTACCCTATTTGGTACAAAGAGGAATAATGGACCTATTGGCATGACTTCCAATAGAAGCAAGGGGAGAGTGTGCAATAGTACACTACCTAGTTCAAAAAAATGGTCATTATGTTGGATATATATACCAAGAAACGAGAGGTACTCATCAAATATTTGGGGTGTCTAAATAAACATTTATGGATGCAAGTGACGCTCTTTAAACCCATGACAATTAATGAGGCATGTGTGCAAGCACAATATATGGAGAATATGGGTATGACTAAAGAACAACCAAGTGGTTCCAAAAAGAAAGGCAACCAAGATGCTTCCAATGAGAAACAAAAAGTGGAAAGGAGAGGATAACAACACAACAACCACTACAAATTAATGCAAGGATTGAAATAACCATTTCAACCATTGTAATATAGATGGTCCCACCAAATATAAGTGTTGGAAGCTACATCCTGACGTGAATCCATAGAACCAAAAGAAGAATACCAAGAATACAAACATGCTAGTCGTGGATTCAAGCAACCAGGTACAGAGTAACCACGTCGTAAAATAGGAGTATATTCCTCCATAAATCACTTAATTTACCATCTAAAGAGGTTTATGAAAAACAATCCCCATGCTTATATTTCTTTAAGGCCTTGGCTATTATTCATTTCTAATATTTAAATCTAGATTTAGAAGCTTTGGGCCTGACTTTGTCAACATAGATTTGAGATAATGTCCTTAATTTGATCAAATATCAGCTTGTTTAAATTAGCCATTCAAAACTTGGATTTCAATATTTTCCAAGGCATTCAATTTTGAGTATAGGCATCAAAATATTTCATACTATGTTGATGTCTCGACTCCTAAAAAATATCAAGGTTGAGAGCCAATGCAAGCAGTGTTTCCCAAACATTTCCTTCATGTAACAAAATAGTAGATTCTCTATAAAGGGAATATTTGGTGTACATGTGTTGCACGGAAATCATTATGAGGTTGTGTGCATCAATGAAGGATCTCACTACACCACATTACCCATGCAAATGAATATCTGGTCCACATATGCCATATGTGCCATTTGTGAAGATGGATGTATGCAACATCAAGCAAACATTCTCCCAATATTAGTCACATGAATTGGTTAAGGATAGATGAGCCAGAATGGGGCAATGAATTCTCCCAAACACTCAATGATGGAGTGGGGAGAATAGTCCCTAGATGACTAAAAATGGGACCGTACCTTCTCCTGGTAACTCTGTGATGGAGTGAGGATATTAGTCCCATGTTAACTCCCTCATTGAGAGGGAAGGATGATTTTATGGTGACATTCTCTCGGACACTTTGTGACCGAGTGGGGAGATCTCTTGGACACCCTATGAAGGGGTGGAGAGATCTCTTGGACACCCTGTGGGGAGATCTCTCATACACTCTATAATGTTGTGTGGGTATCTCTCAAACACCCTATGAATGGGTGGAGAGGCCATTGCATTCTCCCAAACACTCTGTGATGGAGTGAGGATATCTATAGAACACCTTATGAAGGGGTGGATAGGCCACAACATTCTCTCAGACACTCTATGATAGAGTGGGGATATCTCTTTTACACCTTGTGAAGGGGTGTAGAGGCCACTGCATTCTCCCGAACACTTTGTGATGGAGTGGGAGATCTCTCGGACATCCTGTGAAGGGATGGAGAGACCAACACATGCTCCTGGACACTCTATGACTGAGTGGGGAGATCTCGTGGACATCACGTTATTTGATGGAGAAATTTAGTGAATTATCCTAGACACTCTTAGATAGAGTGGGGAGATCTCTAAGACACCCTCTGATAGGGTGGAGAGACTAGTGCATATAACTAGTGCATATTGGTGCATACTAGCGCATATTACATGTAGGCTCTCCAATGGAATGGATTGAGCTGGTGTATGTGGACCCACCAATGTATCGGGTTGCATTGTTGAATCCTTGATGGAATAAGTTGAGTTATTACATGTAGGTTCCTCAATGGACAAGGTTGAGTTGGTGCATATTGACTCCTCGATAGACTGGGTTGAGTTGTTGACACTTCTCGATGGACTGATATTGTGTTGGAAGAAATTTCTTATGATATAGAGATGTTAGAGATAATTTTGATTTACAAATGATATCCATACGCAGTGTTCTATTATGATGGTTCTTCCCTGGCTAAGAGGGATTGTTGATGTAGTAGTTGTGTGAGGCATCCTCACCAAGTCGGCCTTAGAAAATATATTAATAATAAAAAATGATTATTATAACCACTTATACTATGAAACAAGAACTTTATACTAAGAACGAGAACTCTAACCATAAAAACGGTGATTATTGCATAAAAAACACCAAAAACACCCCCCAAATAGAAAAGTGTTGATACCAGTATACACGTTTTTTCTTCGGGGTTAAAAATAGATCCATGGCCTAAACATCCCATACTGTTGTTTACAAAAACTTTGAAATCAACCCCTAAACTGGAAAAATGTTTTTTTCTTCAAGAGATAAATTACAAGTTTTTTTAAATTTGCATAATAAACAAAAACTAATATTTCATAAATAATTTCACCACTCTAACCATATAAAATCAAACAAATTATGCTTTGATTCATAATGAAATTATATGTTAGACCCTACAAGAACAAATTATTCATATAAATTATCAAAAACTCCTTTAGAGTTTCAATTACAAACATCATACTAATAAAAAACATCTAAAATTTTTCATGTGAAATTACTCAAACTCATCCATGGATTCTGACACCCCATCAGAATCTATATTCTCTAGAGATGAATGAATTGATATAATAATAAAAAATTAAACCCCTAACCCCCTGACCCCACCCATTACATTACATTTAAAAAAAAATTAAACACCTGTCACCCGCCCCTAACCCCCTAAACCCCCAACAACATTACATTTACAAAATTTAAAACACCACCCCTAATCCCCTAAATCCCCCAAGAACATTACATTAAAAAAATAATAAAAAAATTATAACCTTCTACCTTGACTGCTCCTAACTACCTTGGGATAAAAACAGGATGCATGCACCACTCGATCTAATTCAATACAAAATATGGCTAAGATAGGACATGTGTTATTCAACTTGATTTCATAAATTAACTTAGAAATACGAATATTTGTGTTCATCCATGTTGTGACCAATTTTGGATCACAATAGAATGTATAAAAAAAAAACTTGAATTTCAATTGTGAATACCAACATTATTGAAGTGGACAAATTAGCTTAAGGTATTTTTGTTAATGCTTTCACAGGTGGACATGTTTGCAATGTGGAATCCTGTGGTAATTGTTTGAGTTTCTTGATGTTTCGGGCAAAATAGTTCATCCCATCATCAAGATATATGATGAAGATGTTCCCCTTGCCTTTTTTGACCTGAGGTTTCATTAGTTAATATTCGTGAAGTGATGAAAAATGTTGTGTCGGTTTTTAGGTTACTAGTTGGTGTGCCGACCGTGAGTCAAGATTTATCATTTAATTATGTGTTTATGTTTTTGTTTTAAATGTCCTAATAAGTTATAAAATTTTAATTATTTAAGCGTAAGAATTATTATTTAATAATGGTAAGAATTATTATAGTTTTAGGTTAAGAGTTTTTTAATAAGGGTATTAATAAGTTTAAAAAAAATATTTAATAAGTTATAAAAGGTTTTATTATTAAGTGTAAGATTTATTTATTAATTAATAGGGGTAAGAATTATTTAAAGTTTTTGTGAATGATAAATTATTATAGTTTAGTTTTATTAAGAATATGTTTTTGTAAAAAAAAAATAGTGTTAAGGAATATATAATTTAAATGTTTTTTTTCTTATAAATTTAATGTGATTAAATATTTTTAAAGTTTTTAGGTTTAATTTTACATATTATGGTTTTTTTTAATATAATTAATTTAAAGCTCATAATCTTTTTAGGGGTTTTAAGATATTTTACAGTTTCAAGTTAGTATATTTGTTTATTTATGTTTATTATTTTTATTAGTATAATGCATTAATCAAGGGTTATTAAGAGTTAAGTTTTAGGTCTAAATTTTAGTTTATTTTTTAATAACTTTGTTTAAAGACAATATATTTTAATAACGAGGCTTAATGCTGATATCAAAAGCAACAATTTCTATATAGATTTATTTATTTATTTACTTTCAAAATTGAAGTGATCTGACTAGCCAATCGGATGGAGCGGCAAGATGAGAAGAGGTATCATTTTGTATCCAAGGAATGACAAAATTCTAAAGCCTAGAAAATGCTTCCACCTAAAATTGCAGCCACTTTAAATAAATTTTTTCCTTTATTCAATGAGTTGTGCAAGTGATGTGACAGTGATTAATAAATAAAGTGTTCACATCACTTTTTTTTTTGGTGTAATGTAATGTTTTTTTTAATGTAATGTTGTGGGGAATTAGGGGTTTTATGTTTTTATTTTTTTTATTAATTGTAATGTGGGGTGTTTAAAATTTTTAATTATTTGTTAAATAATGTTGATGTTAGGGTTAAGGGGTTTTAAAATTTTGTTATTTTCGGGGGTTATTTATTTATTTAGTGTAATATCAATGTAATTTTTTTAATGTACTTTTTTTCTTTAATTTTAATGAAACACTTGTGGCAAAGATGTCAAAAGAGCCTAACCCCCATTAGGAGGGATGTTTGGGAAGGAGCACTTTGGGCATCTTGCAGACATAGAAGACCCAATGGAAGAGGACATTAATGTTCCTGAAGGAAGCCAAGCAAAGAAAATTCCATATTTGATGAAGAATTTGGTCATCCTGATATTGTTCATTAGTTTCATGTCTTGAAGAAAATGTTAAATTTTACAACTTTTTGATAAGATATGTTAGTAATGTTTTGACTTTTAAACTTTATTTTAGAAACAAAATTTATATATATAATGTTTTTATTATGTTATTTACAAATATGTGGTATAGTTTTTCTTGAATTTATGTGAATCGACACTTTTTGGAAAATAATATAAATTAATATCATTTTTATACAAAATATCCCTCAAATTCCATTGAAAATGGTTTTCAATGTTTTTATTTTATAGATTTCTTCACAAATTTGTCAATAAAAATGTCTAATTTTTTCCATAATAATGTCTCATTTTAAAGAAAAATTTGCAAAATGTATATGTTTTTCATTATAACTTGCTTCTAAATGTATGTTATTTCGTTAAATTTCTAGAAAACACACTTGAAATATAAATTAAAAATATTTTACGACAAAGATGATTCAAAGGCCCAAAAAAATGCCTCAAAATGAAAATGTGTGATACTGGTATCAACCCTTTTTGAAACGAAGGTAACAATAGCTACTAAAATTAGGAGAGAGAAAAATGAGAACTGTGTCGAGTTCTCGTTTCATAGTATAAGTGGTTTTATGCATAAGAGACAAGTCAGGCCAGATTAAGTGTGCAAGTTGACCCCGGTTAAAGTGAACAAGAAAACATAAAGTCAACAATAAATAACAAGGCACGTCACTCATTTTCACCCAACCAAATTCACTCCACTCAAGGAAGAAGTTTGCTACCAATTAGAAGAAGTATTTTCTAGGGTTCCCTATCTTTGGAGTACTTTCTCCTTTGTTCTTGGGGTTTATCGATCTTCTTCTATATGACGTGATTACGATGTATTTGGATTTATGTCGTACTTTGAACTAAGATCTCTATCACAAGGTTGTTGTGTTTTATCCCTTGTGGTTTCCCAGGTCAAAATATTGTGTCTATTATTTATATGCTTGGACGTTGTTCTTTTAGTGATCCTACTATGTATTATACTACATATAATATTTGAATTATACTGCTACCTTTAAAAACTATCAGGTAAACCCTTAGGGGGGGGCATTCCAACCTCCGCCCCCCCCCAAAAAAAAAGTCCAACAGGACTTTTGGGGGGTCTTTCCAAACCCCCCCACCCCAAAAAAAGTCATGTTGGAATTGGGGGGGGGTCTTTCCAACCCCCCACCTCCCCCCTCCCAATTTGCCGAGGGGGGGGGGCGGATTCCAAGTCATGTTGAACTTTTGGGGGGGTATTTCCAA
>LPNX010587584.1:636171-691115 GCA_001517045.1 Pseudotsuga menziesii
AATTTTTGTTGTTGTGGGGGTTTAGCTAAACTGTCGTAGTCCAAAACCACCCCCAAAAGGGTATTTTGTTGTAGTGATAGTTTGTTGTGATGTGGCTATATTATGGTCTAGTGGTATGGTATGGCTCCATCTATGGTTCAACATATAAATTCGAATGGGGGCCTCTGTGTTGGCTTGGGTTTGAGGGCTATGCCCTTGGCCCCTCCCCATTTTTCTCCATAGTACATAAACTTAACCTTATATACAACGTCAACCATATGTTGTTAAGAACCATCATGGAGGGGAGATGATTAGGCGGACTTGTGAAGTATTTGGCAAGTTTGAGGTCATGGGTTTGAATCCCATGGACTCACCAAATTTTGACAAAACAATTGCCTTTACAATTTTGCCAAAATAACCATTTTTTGCCAATTTTAACCATAATTTCTAAAACTTCAAACCTTTATAACTTTTTCATCTAGAGGTCTTTTTCCATGAAACAAGCGCTACTGGAAATCTCTTGATGAGCTCTTCATCCCTGTAATATTTACTTTACATTTTGAATACTTTAATTTGATCAACTATGAGATGATCCTCCTGGATCAAACCTTCCCACTAGGAAGCTTTTGGGACACCAAAATCCTAAATCATTCATAATTCAAGTGAGGACATGTTCGTCTCACTTGTCCTGTATCACTTGTTCACTCTTCCTAGAACCTGTACATCTGACTCAACAAAATCTTCATTCAATATTGTAGGAACAAACCATATACCGCTTATATATCAACATTGAACATGTGAAAGAGATTGTACTCATGTCATACTGATATTTTACCATAGAAACACTATCAACCATAAGAGATGAATTGTAGTGAAATGACACTTCCTTTTCACGGTTAGGATTCTTTTTCTCCTTACATTGTATAGAGATAAGTTCCAAATTTAGACTTGCATTAACAACCCTTTTTAATTATTTTGTAGTGCCCAATGATTTGTCATTTTTAAATGTATGTGAATACACTATGTACTCAATTCCTTATTTGAAAAAGTGATATTGATTATGTTCTCTATAGAACATTGCCTTTCGATCATATACGTATGGACTACCCAACACAATTCCACAAATATCTAGTAGGACCATATCGAATTCAACTTCATCTACAAACTTAGATGTAATTGAAAACTTTAGATCACACTCTTTTGTTACTTGTAATCTTTTATCTTTGCATACCTAGCCTAATGGATAAGGTTTCTTGTGTGGTTTTGTTGTTCATACTAACTGCTTAACTACTTCTTCTGAAATGAGATTAGCTTGGGATCCACTATTTATGAGTGTTTCAATTTTAGATTGTTTTGTAATCACCCGTATATGAAACAATGCATTCATTTTATCCTTATAACTGGCATGATCTTTAGAAGTAGAAGCACATGAAGAACCAATGTTAGAATCATTACCAACAATAGCTTTACCTTTCACACCTATGATTGTTATCTTTGTTTCGTCCTCGGAATCTAATCCAAGGTCTTCAATGATAACCGTGGCCTTCTGATTCCCTTTTCGATCCTTAAACCAGTTCGGTTTTAGTCCTGGATGTAGTATCCAACGCTTTGCCTCTTCATGCCCTTGCTTTTGACAATGCGAGCATGTAGGCCTCTCTTCGCCTTTCCTCATTGTAGTTGCATGCTTACCTTTCCCTTTTTCCTTGCCTTTTTTCCCCTGGCTAGATTCAACTGAAGGAACATCATGAACACTCTTCCCTTTAGATTGAATGTGTGTAGCTTACACACATACCTCATCAAGGTTAGTAGGATTAAACATAAGTATTGTGTGATGAAAATAACTATGTAATCCTCCAATAAACTTGAGAATAGTTTCCTGAGTATAAAGAGGTATGCCCAAAATCAAAGCTCTTTTTCTAAATTCCTGAGTGTACTCTTATACATTCTGACCTTTACCTTGCCTTGAATTTTTCTAGTCCATCATGGCTTGCTGTATGTAACCTAATGGATAAATTTGTTTTTTAACGCAGCAGTAAATTTATACCAGGAAGAAATAATTTTATCTTTTCTAAGGATGCCTTCCTACGTCTTACTTTCCCACCATATGAGTGTGGTGCCTCCAATATGGAAAGTAGCCAACTGGATCTTTTCCTTATCATCTGCTAGCTTTTGAATCCTGCAATACACCTCAATCTTCCTTATCCAATCATTTAGCTTTTCTGCGTTAATTTCACCATTATATGTGGGAAATTCAAACTTAATATCAAGTTTTAAATACTGTAAATCATACTTAGCCTTCTCAGGTTATTTCTTTGGAGTTGCAGAAGCGGCACTGGAGCTTTCAAAAGAAGAAGAAGAAGATGGATAAGAAGGTTCAAAAGGGTCTTTTCTTTTTCCCCAAGCATTATCCTTTGCTTTCTCCTTCTTCTTTTTCTTATTTTCCAATCTCTCTTGATAATCTACAAACAACTTTTCTACTCTGTCTGTCATCTGATAGAAAGCCTTGCGGAAGGCATTCTCATCTTCTCTCAATAGTATTCATCTGCCATTTTCTCTCTTCGATGTGCACTCCCAATATCTAGATTAAAAAACTTCATGTACACCTTCACCTTGCTTTAGCCTGGATCTTATTAACATAAACTCACAATGTAATGGTTAAGATGCTCTGATACCAAACTTCATATGAAAATATTTAGGATCTTTTTTAACCATTAGTTTGCATGTGAAATTTACATGTTAATTAATCATAAACATGCTTAAAATATGAAAATTTCAATACTTAAATCCATCACATAAGCAAATAAAAGAGATATGAAAACCACAAAATGGAGACAACAATTGATAACGGAGTTTGCCCCTCGTGGGCTACGTCTCCGGGCCACTTCCAATGGGAACGATGATCTTATTAGTATTCAAAAGCTTACAAAATATGATTTTGAGGAACACCTTTGTTTTATGTGAGTTAAACTCAAAAACAAACTCCACCACTATGTTCCTCTCAAAAAATCGAGAAAAATGAGTATAAATAAAACACGCCATTCTAATCTCAATTGAGGGCCCATGGCCCAATGGTAAAGACATTGGTGTTATGTGGGGAGACGTCCCAGGGTCAAATATGTGGGCCTCTTCTCCCTTCGCGCGCTTTATGGTCCACGCTATGGTTTGTTATATAGTTTGTTGTGATGTGGTTATATTATGGTACGATGGTATGGTATGGCTCCACGCTATGGTTCAAACATATAACTTTGAATGGGGGCATGGGGTCGAGGGATATTCCCTTGGCCCATACCCATTTTTCTTCATAGTACATAAACTTAATGTTATATACAACTTCCAACCATATGATGTTAAGAACCACAGTGAAGGGGAGATGGTTAGGCAGACTTGTGAAGGATTTGGTGGGTTTGGAGGTCATGGGTTCGAACTCACCAAATTTTTACAAAACAATTAAATTTATAATTTTGCCCAAATAACCATTTTTTGCCAATTTTAAGCATAATTTCCGAAACTTCAAACCTTTATAAATTTTGCATCCTGGGGTATTTTCCACAAAAAGCACTGCTAGAAATCTCTTGACGAGCTCTTCATCCCGATAAGATTTACTTTACATTTTGAAGACTTTAAATTTGATCAAATATGATATGATCCTCCTGGATGAATAGAAATGATTACTCCCTCCATATCTTGTCATGCATTGGATGGAATTAGCACTCCTCAAACTCTCAGGAGATTTCAAAAAGACAAAGGTAACAATGTTGATTGATTCTAGTAGTACTCATAATTTCATTCACTGTAAATTAGAAAAATATCTCAATTGCTTTGTATATCCAGCACCAAAATTTCAAGTAGTGATTGTAGATGGAGAAACTATCAATTGTTCATGGAAATTCCATAATATCAATCTTAACATGGGGGAATATGTATTGAATAGTCTAATTATTTATATCCTACTGGGTAGCGTTGATGTTGTTTTAGGCGCTCAATGGTTATAATCATTAGGAACAATGGCTTTAATTTTTTAGAAAATTTTCATGAAATTTTCCTAGGAAGGAAAATAATTTTAGTTAAATGGTAACAGGGAAACAAATAAAGGTTATCAAGTCTAATGGTATGAAAAAATTGTTAAAAAAAGGACAGCATAATGTAATTTCACTATTATGCTCACTAGATGTTCAAACTTCTAAGGCTCATATTTCCCTAGATATCCAAAGGATACTTAATAAGCACTGCAAGGTATTTGAATATATTCCAAAAAGTCTTCCACCTATTTGATACTTGGACCATGCCATTCACTTAATTCCAGAAAGTGTTCCTTCTAACCCCTATGGCCAAAAGAGTGAAATGGAGCACATGGTTGAAAAAATGTTAGCGGCTATAAAAATGCTAGTGGATGGCTCTGCACCAATGGTAATGGTACACGAGAAGTATGGATTTTATTATAGAGATATTTCACGCCATTTTAATGCAAGTATAGTAGTTGTGGCCTTCATCGAAACAGTGCATAAGTTACATGGAGAACCGAATATTGTTGTAAAAAATATAGATCCAATTTTCACTAGAAAATGTTGGACTGAATTATGTTCTTGTTTGGGTATCCAGTTCGCTCATAGATAATTTTATCATCCTCAATCTGAGGAGAAAATTGAGATAGTGAAAAAATGTTTGGGAGACTATTTTCTTTGCTTTGCAGCTAATAAACAAACAAAGTGGGTGAAATGGTTGTACATTACTTCTTTCCATACATCATAAAAAATGTCTTTGTTTATGGAACTTTATGGGTACCGGCCTCCATCTATCACATCTCCCTTAAAATAAAAATATACAGTTCAAGCGGTGGCAGTTTGCATAGAGCACCAACAAGAAGTTCTCAAAATACTGAAGATGTCAAAAAACAGGATGAAACAACATACATATCAACATCAAATTCAAAGGAGTTTTGAAGAAGGAAATATCATTTGGGAACCTAAAAAATTGTTGAATCAAGGACTAAACAACTACGAAATCAGGTTATTATTGAATGCCTCATTAAGTGGAAGAACTTACTAGTTGCATATTCAACATGGGAGATGAGTCCTTCATATAGATGCATCTAACCAAGCATTGATGAAAATGCTTGTTTGAAGGGGGGGGGGCATGTTAATACATACATGTTGGTCACATTTCCCCCTATAGTGTGGCACATTATACTAGTCTAGATGTCGGCTTTGGTCTATTAATGGTAATTGTTATTAGTATTAATATACTAGTAATGTCGGCTTGGGTACATTAGTTGTAATTGTACCTCTTTGTCTCCTATACATAGGAAGGAGACCTTTTCATTTGAATCATGTCATATTGTCTTGTCTTGTCTTGTATTATGTACTCAGTACATTGTATATGGAGGTTTCCCCTTGAAGAGGATTTCTATTAATATTTGTTCTTCATTTTTAAGGTGTGGATTACTCTCTTCTAGTCTATTTCTGCTCTTTTTATGCTTTTTTTCTGGGAATTTATTGCATAACAATAATATTTCTTTTTCAAATGGTGTTGGATTTCAACCATATTTCTCTTCCTATCAAAAACATGGCACATGGACTAGTTAAACTAATTATTATGCAATCTTTTACTTCTTTCTAGGAATTAAAAAAATACCATTTCACATATTAAATACGCTTACAAAAGTATAGATCAAGGCTTGTAGACCTTTTTTTCCATTATGATGCATGGCATGAAGTTTGGAGGCCTTGTCTTGAAACATATACCAAATCAATTTATCTGAATGCACAAATAAAATATAAAAAACATTTTAATAATTTTGATATAATCTTATGAGAAAATTCAATTACCTCGGTACTCTCCTCATTGAACTTCCTCTGTGCATCCAACTTCTCATATGCTTTTACAACTTCCTTCCATGGTTTAAGAATTACATCAATTGGAATTTTTTTATCCTTTGCTTGGGTGAGATTTTTTGTATATTCTTCGTTTGATTGCACTGGAATCTCTTGCAATTTTGAGACATTTATCTTTTTGTCTTATTTATAGACTAACCTATGCCAAATTCAATATCAATGTTATGGATAACAAATTTCTGCAGGTGCATCGGTATCTTTGAGAATGGAAAATGTAGATGGTATTTGAATCGTTGAAGGAATGATTCCTTCAACCTATTCACAAAAAAATTCCAGTATCGGACATTCATATTTCCCCTAAAACCATGTCGTATTCTATATTTGTATCGTAGCTTCCAATGCAAGATGAAAAAGATGTCATAGTGGAAGAATTGTGTGTCCCATGAATGGCTATGACATTGGAATTCTGTGTTTCCTATTCCAAATTTTTAGAGTTTATTGTTATCGATTTCCTCTTGTATCTTCTAGTCAATACATGAGTGTTAGGGGAATCAATTGATTCCATTTGACACTGGTTATTTGGTTGCAATGTTTTAGGGGGTTTATTAGATCATTTTTCTATGTATCTAGCGAGCATTTTGAAGTCCACACCATCCAGTTTTCTTAATTCCTCTATCCCCAATATGGAAACCAATGCCTCTTTCTCTTCGTCAGTTTCATGTTCCTAGACATATAAAATAAATTTATCATTCTAAATCTTGGAATAAAAACAAAAAACTAAAAAGCAGAGAAACAATTGAAACACTTAGAAATCTATAAATTGGTAATGACTTTGTTGATGTATTTGTAACTTCGATAGGTATTCAATTGTATATCGTATGTATTGTAATTCATTGTACCCTGATGTTCCTAACGGGAGAATCATTAATATAATAAAGTCATGTAAAGTCACTAAGGTTAACCCTCCGTTGTAAGTTAGGGCAATAGTTCCCACAATTGAGTTGAGGTTAACCCTCCATTGTAAGTCGGGGCAATAGTTCCCACATTTGAGGGATACTAGGGTTATTAGACTCTCCTAGTGAAGTCGGCTCTGGTAAGTAAT
Source organism: Pseudotsuga menziesii (assembly GCA_001517045.1). Taxonomy (NCBI): domain Eukaryota; kingdom Viridiplantae; phylum Streptophyta; class Pinopsida; order Pinales; family Pinaceae; genus Pseudotsuga; species Pseudotsuga menziesii. Next base: position 643,084 of record LPNX010587584.1, read on the forward strand.
TGTCAAGTGGAAAACTAGTATAAATAGAGAATGAGACTCTCTATTTGGAACACACACTCACCCAGCTATAGTGCATAGGTGAGAGAAGAGGAGCTCACACAAGAGAGAGAGAGAGAGAGAGAGAGAGAGAGAGAGAGAGAGAACAGTTGTTGGAGACCATGTTTCTGTCTTTGGGTTTTACTGCTGCCATTGGTGCTCATTCTATCTCTGAGGAAGTTGTGGGGTTTTCTCCTTTATGGTTTCCTCGAGGAAAATCTTTGTGTCTATTGTCTCTTGTGATTGATTGTTGTTCATGTTATTCTCTCAAATAAGATCCTAAGATCATATTGCTTAAATGATAATAATCTAACATGGTATCAGAGCTAACCTAAGAAGAAGACACTATGCAGTTGCAGAAGCTAGGGCTTCTTATTTTTTGGGTCTCTCTCCACAATCGATCAACAAAAGGAGGCTAGGCTGACTCTCCATTGAAGAGCGCATCTTTCTGTCAAAGCAGAATTTGATTCTGGGCATTTTTAGTTTTTGACCTATCACTATTGCGGGAAATTAGGGATTTTTACAGAAGAGGAAATTTTGAGTGAGCCCAGCATAGGATTTCTCTCCTCATCAAAATTGAAGTTTATATACCAAGGTCAAAGTTTTTGGTTGAGTAAAACTCCAGGAAAGTCAAACCCTAGTTTGACCCCCGGCCTGAAAAAACCCTAAAATACTAAAACTGGTAGTTTTGGTACATTCGCTATATCTAGAGATTAAAGAATGATCAGGAGCAGAAAGTTTCATAGGCTGAATATAAAATTCTGGTGTACCCTATGTAAAACTTTTAGCCTCCGATTTGCTATATTATTGGAGATATGATTCCTCCAAATCAAGGTCCCAGCCTCTTCCAGGATTTATCCCTAAACAGGACACCTAGGGAGAATTGCTATATCTGGGGCTACGAAGGTCCAAATGAAATTTAGAAATATGTTCCATATAGGGAAAGGAATTTACCTTATGTGGTAAAAATTTTATACCCTGAAGATGAAATAGTGACATGTGGCAGTCTGTACAAATTCGCCATGCTAAAAAGTCTTGAAAGAAGTCACCGTGGGAAAACTATAATAAGTCCTAATTGGTGAAACCAATTCTGATAAAACCTATGGTGTTGGAAAAAGAACAGATGAGGTTATCTTAGTATTAAATTTTAGATAGAGAGAAGCATTACTTTCGGAGATACTGTAGAAACAATATCAGGAATTTCTACAGAAGAAATTGGAAAACTACGGCTTCCTGTTCCAAGAGCTTCCCTCCATTGTTTTCAGAAAAGGAGTACATTGGACAGCTCTCCTTAAAGAGGCCCATCTTTCTATCTAATCAGAATTTTGAGATTCCAATTTTTGAAAATTAGGGTTTCTCTAACAAACCCTAGATCAGCCAGCTCTAGAACCAGAATGGACACCTCAAATCAGTAAGATCTAATCGTTTTCTATTTACATTTGAGGTTCTCATTTCAAAATGACTAATCACACCAGCCTGATGACAAGATTTGCGAAGTTGATAAATTCCAAGCATGGAAGTATAGGATCTTACTAGTTCTTGAAGAAAATGAATTGGACACCTACATAAGTGGAGAGGTTCTAGTTATAGAGGGAGATGAGGCTAAAGCCTTACACAAGAAGAACTTGGTCAAGGCCAAGAAGATCATTGCTGATTCAATCAAGGATCACCTTATACCACAAGTGTCTTCCCCAAAGACACCTAAAGAGATGTTTGATTCATTAACCAATCTATTTGAAGGGAATAACATAAATCGGAAGATGACTTTGAGAAACCAGTTGAAGAATGCAGAGACCATATAGTCATACTTTACAAGGGTCTCTCAAATCAAAGAACAACTTGAAGCAGTGGATGAAGAAGTAGAGAATATAGAAATTGTGATAACAACCTTGAATGGCCTCCTAGGATCATGGGATTCATTCATTCAAGGAATGTGTACCAGAAGGAAGTCATTACCTTTAGCAGACTCCGGGAAGAGTGCACACAAGAAGAAGCTCGACTCATAATAAGAGAAGAGAAGATGGGAGCAACTGAAGATCAAGCGCTCACGATTCAAAGAAGATCACTCAAGCGATGAGGGATATGAAGAACTCAATTCTTGAAGAACCTCTTATCCATCTTATCATTTGGATAAGAAATGATGATGTTATGAATGAAGAAGATGATGAAGATGAAGGATCAAGAAGGAGTCTACCCATGAAACGAATAAAAGATAAGTATTCAATTGTCATTTCATGATATTGTTTTGTTATGCATTTTTCTATATTCAGTTGATGTGTTATGCATGATAGAATGTTTGCATTAATGACAATATACTAATAATATGCATGTGATGGGTAAGTATCTCATGGTGCTACACAACTCTCCATTGCTGCTTATCTAGAATGAAACCTCTTTGTTGACATATTGGATTAGTGCACAATCTCAATGATGTCATGGTAGAGATGGAAGGCATCTAGAAAGTTTCCGTGAGATATGGATGAATGTTGTATTGGCTAAAATAGCTGCATGATTATATCTTTATGCATAATAATTTTCCATTATGAATATGCCTTCTAAAATTTTTATAACCATACAACTAATGCATTTGAATTGTAGGAAAGATTGCGTACAATCGCCTAGAAGAAAAGAAGGACAAGACTTGTTCCAAAGAACAATTGACGACGGTTCAAGAAATTATCCAAAATGAAGAATAATATGACGAGACTTCAAGAGGCCTCAGACACACTCTAGTTATGTGACACTATTGAGCGACATCATTGATGCAGAACCTTCCATCTATGAAGAAGTATCCAAGAAGAAAGGGAAGAAGAGTACTAGTTCAAGAAGAATGATGTCTAGGATGCAGTACCAAGACCTAAAGGGAAGTCCGTAATGTCTTCCATATGGATCTACAAGATCTAACATGCAGTAGATGGAAACATCGTGGGATACAAGGAAAGATTCATAGCATGAGGCTTCTCAAGGAAAGAAGGCATAGACTATGAAGAGACATGTGCAGCCACTAGAAGTTAAGAAACATGATAGGCAGAATCATGTGTGCAAATTAAAGAAGGCCTTGTATGAGCTCAGAAGGCACCCATGGGATAAAACATACATGAGGATATTAAAGATCACCTAGAGTGATGAAGATATTAACCTTTTCTACAAGGTTGAAGATGAAAGCCTATAGAGGATGACAAACTCACAGATGGGTGCAGGAAGAACGTTTTCAAGATAGAGGATCTTGGTATCCAGTGACCCTAGATGGATACATAGAATATTAGTAGTAGAGGAAGCTACTTGTCACTCCAGTACAGAATGTTTCAATACATAGAGTACGAAAGGCAGAGGGAGTGATTGCAGAAGATCTTGAGGTTCGACATGATATGACTGGATGGACAACTTACTGATGACTCTAGGCTTTATTGAGAGTAAAGCAGATGCCAACCTTTACTTCAAGGCTGAAGGTGGAATACCAGTGATGCTCCTATTATATGTCGATGACTTGTCCTTGAAAGAAAAAGTGTAACTCATTAAAATTACAAGACGGAGAATTGCTGCCGAGTTCTAGATGAAAGACCTAGGTATGATGCACTACTTTCTAGGCATGGAGGTGTGGCAGAAAACGAATCGAATCTCCCTTGGACAAGGGAAGTATGCAGTAGAGATCCTGAAGAGGTCCGAGATGATGGAATGCAAGGCCATGACCACACCTATGGCATCGAACCTAAATCTATTGAGTGATGCTTCATTGGAGTCAGTTGATGCCATGATGTATTGTCAGATGATTGGGTCCTTGATGTACCTGATGAATATGAGACCAGATATTTTATTTGTTGTGAACACATTGAGCCAATTCCTAACAGATCTGAGACATGTTCACCTGATTGCTGCAAAGCATATTCTGAGGTACCTGAAGGGTACAGTTGAGTATGGGCTCAAGTATGATACAAATCAGAAGATTAACCTGGAGGGTTATGTGGATTCGGATTGGGTAGGAAGTGCCATTGATAGGAAGAGCACTTCGAGGTGCTGCTTCAGTATGAGATCAGGTGTGATCTCTTGGTTTAGCAGGAAGGAGTCCTGCATGGCACTAAGAACAGCCGAGAGAGGAGCAGTGAAGCTCTAGTATGTGATCCAGATCGAGATCTATTGAAAGAGGGAATTCTAGCATAGCCGGTGAGACAGGTTGTCTAAGCATAAACTCCTGGCGAAGCTCGTAGGTTGCTCAAACGTAAACAATCGTGTAGGTTGTCCTCGGATGTAATCACTCCTGGTGAAGCTCACAGGTTATCCTTGGACGTAATCAACCCTGATGTGATTCTATGCTAAAAATGGCTAGAGTGAAGTTTGAGTAATTCAGGGAGAAGCTTGGTGTTCTCCATATCGAGGTTCCCTCCAAGGGGAAGTGATGAGTCTGTGAGCTCTTCCAACATGGTGATAGGCTAGGCCTCCCATGGTCGGATGTAAGTGTTGAGCCCTTCTGACATGGTGGTAGGATTGGTTCCTCCCATGGTCGGATGTAAGTGTTGAGCCCTTCTGACATGGTGGTAGGATTGGTTCCTCCCATGGTCAGATGTAAGTGCAGAGCCCTTCTGACATGGTGGTAGGATTGGTTCCTCCCATGGTCAGATGTAACTGTTGAGCCTTTCTGACATTGTGGCACACTGGGCCTCCCATGGTCAAATGTAAATGCAAATCCTTTCCTCTGATGGTAGATGGTGTTTCCTACCATCTCGGTGGATGTAAGTGCAGAGCCTTTCCTCGAATGATAGATGGTGTGTCCTACCATCCTGGTGGATGTAAGTGCAGAGCCTTTCCTCAGATGGTAGATGGTGTGTCCTACCATGCCGATGGATGTAAGTGCAGAGCCTTTCCTCATATGGTAGATGGTGTGTCCTACCATGCCAATGGATGTAAGTGCTGAGCCTTTCTGACATGGTGGTAGGCTGGGCCTCCCATGGTCAGATGTGAGTGTTGGGCATGCCTTTATGAAATGGAAGCTGGATGTGTTCCTCCCATGGTCAGATATAAGTGTTGGGCGGGCCTTTCTGACATGGATGCTAGATGTGTTCCTCCCATGGTCAGATATAAGTGCTGAAGAAGATGAATACATACATGGAGGCTAGGCCTACAGCCAGCATGAAAAGGGGTTGGCTCTGTAGAACTTCCAGTGACGAGCAGAATTGAGAGATAGCACCATTTGCTCAAGATAGTGGGAGCAGTGATGATTATGATTATGCTCATTAATAATTTACCATAGCCAATACATAATTATGCTCACAATAGGAACTCAGTAGATCTAAAACCCCCTTTTTCACAAAATAGTATTTTAATCCACAAGTACATCTACTTCAAGTATCTACCATGTGGTCCTTTTAAAAACTTCCTTTCAGCAACACTATAATACTTGATGGTTTCTACAACAAACTCAACGACAACCTCCATAAACACTATAAAGACAATAACAAACTGCGTTGGAAATGCTATTATCAGCAAACTTCAATCTTTGAATCAACTCAGGGGTCCACTTGGTCGGCTCACCACCCCGAGAAAACCTCTTTTGCTCTGCTAACTTCGACAACCACTCTGCTAATAGAATAGGAAACTCAACAAAGAAGATTTCATGTAGATCTATCAAAACATACATTTGCAACCATTCGTCTGAGTTGATCCGCGGATTCTTGTTCTCCTTTTTGGAAAACTCCTTCTTTCCTCCGCTTCCATCTAACTTGTCGCTTCCAGGGTCTTTCTTTCCCTTGTTGCTTTCGGGGTGGGTTTCTCCCTCATCCTTCTCACAACGATTGATTATGGGAGGTCAAGCTAAAGGTCCTTCACCCACAATGATATCTAGAAGTGGGCTCAATTTTATAGACTATGAAATGGGTCTATCAACAATAGTTAGGAATTCTCGAAAGGAAGTTGTAAGCACTTTCGCGTTACTATTGTACCCAATTCCATCCCCACCCCACCCAACCTATTAATGTCATCCATTGGTATATTTTGATTGGATGGATATATTGTTACACATGACATGAAGGAGGTAGGAAACTTATAAGGACAAGTTACACCAAAAATACACACTAGCTAGAGTGAGGTTCATATTTATTTCCTCATGATGGAGTATACCTCCCTTTATCTATCTTCCTATCCCTATCCTCCTTCATTGTTTATTCTCTTAATACGACGGGCTCTGTATTGTCTCATATATATTTCTCTTTTTAGGAGATTTTATAGCCACCATTGTTTATTTGAATTACTCCTACTAGTCATAATAATACTTCTTTTTATTTATCTACTAACATATACTTATTTTTATTCGAGATAGTGCCAATAATGCATGCTTGGAGTTCATGATTTTGGTTTCATTTCTAAAGAAGGTATTCCCTCTTTCTTTGGGGATCTTGATCATCTTCAATTTGAGGATTTTGACTTACTTGGTTTATTTCTTTATTTTCTTTATTTCCTGAAGTTATGAAATATGAATGATGATGATGGGTGGAGGTAATAAACCTTCGTGTACTTTTCAATTAGATAGCTCGCCCCTCCAACACTGAGCTCATCTTCACCAATAAATATTTGCCAATATTGATGTGTGTTTAATGATAGGTTAAGTATGATGTTGAAATCAAGGCGTGTAATCAAATACATAATAGCGGAAGGATTTACTTGACCAGAAAAGTCAACTCTGAACAGAGTGAGATAAACTTAAATCATATTTGTCTCTCAAAATATATGAAATGAAATCCTGGTTGGATATGTATCACGCCACGTAAAATCAAGAATATAGTTATATTACATATATAATTCATTCATTACTGGAATAAAAAATAAATAAAGTTAATTCCTCGTCCTTCTAGGCGAGATCTTGCTTGCGTATCCTCTCCCGTTGGTAAAATAAGTGTCTAAGGAGCTCTAATATGCAAAATGGCCCCTCAGTCAAATCAAAGATGTATGGAATATGCTTGTTAATCAAGATGCTATTCACCCAAATGGAAGGTCCTTATCTCAAGGCACCTACCCCCTCATAGAGGAGTGGCTTGTATCCTTGCCCATACCTCACCCTCTATTTTGGGGCTCCCTTATTTCCTTGGCCCCAAAATCCGAGTGTTCCTTACAATATGAATGGGTAGCATTAACACCCTATTCCTCTTAGCTAAGATCGAGTGTTAAACCCATACCTAACCCTTTGGTCGAGCAATTACGTGCCTTTCCCATAACGGTCGAAGCACCACTTAGTACCTCAAATCGCTATGCTCATGCTTTTAAATGAAATCAATTATTTGATAATTCTTCGATTGCGTAATTATGTATATAATTAAAAATGGATACGACTAAAGCAAACAGAGTGAACGCTTAGTGTCTCAATTAGTGAAAACACCACCCAAAGTACTCTTTAAGCGAGTAGGTCTCCGGTGCAAGTAGACTACTAGATTATGTAGCGTGAACATCAAATCTAACATAATTACATATATAAAGAATGGCTCTCTATTAATAAAATGAGCCAGTAGAAGTAGTGATTACATATATAATAAGGACTTTCATAGAGAAGGTCAGGTGATTGGGCATGATTGAAGAAACGCTTTGCAATTAGTCACGATATAATGTACAATGTTTTGTGAAGAAATAGATACTAGTTGCTCAATGAAGTAGGTGAGTGGTTGCCTGTTGCGGGGTGACATATGCGAGTAAGTAATAACTCGTCTATAGATAAGCGTTGGCTTCCCACAAATAGGCCCCTTGAATAGGGGCGTTTTAGGAGTTGTCTAGAGATGCAACGATTTCGCCCTGACGAAGAAATCGCCCGGCCACAGCTGTCCATGTCCATCCCTATCGCAGCAACGTCAAATGAGTCCTCCGCTGACAACTTTCCATCCTCCAGGGTCCGCGCCTCCACCATCGTCCTCATTCCACGACGGAAACAATCGTCCACCTTAATGACATTAATGCAGGGTGGCAAAGGTGATCATGGTTGGTGAATTTGAACGGAGCAAAGCCCGCCATTGAGCGAAACTAGCCTATCTGATCACGGTCTGAATACAGAAAATAGCTGATATGAGAGGCTCTATGGCAGAAATCTGCGTCAAGGATGCTAAACCCCAAATCCATGGAGAACAGAACAACATCTACGATTCAAATATTCTAAAAAGAGAGATATTCTTCCACTCCGTCAGTTGATACCCTGATCAAGAGAGATCCAAGATCCCTTCTGCAAGCCTGCTTGGAAAGGGAATCATCTATTTGGTTGAATTCTATGAGATGTGGGAAAGAACTAAGGAAAATGCATTCTTCAAATGCGTTTTTCCTTGAAGATGAATGCTTTTCTTTTCTTTGGAATCCTATATTCAACCTATCAGAAGTTTAGAATCTTGACAGGTATGTGTAAGTATTTTAATCTTTCTTTTGCAAGATTCATGAGGATGGTGGCAACCTTCACTTCCTCAAAATTGTTGGTACCAGCACATAAATCACAGTCAAAGGAAATATGTTTTGAAGCAGAGATGATCTGGATCCCTCCTGCTTCAGTTTGATTGGTATCCTTGTTTGTGACCATCCAAGAAGCCATGGATGGGCTTGGCTGGCTTCCTTTTGAGATAAATATAAAATTATTATAATATAATTAACAATATTAATACATTGTTTGTGACCATCCAAGAAGCCATGGATGGGCCCGAATGGCTTCCTTTTGAGATAAATATAAAATTATTATAATATAATTAACAATATTAATAAACTTATATTTATTTAGTTACACGTGATATTAATATATAATTTACAATATGGACAACACCTAAAAATTATCTGCCCCAAAATTCACAACCTAAAGATACATTATATAATACAGACACTGTCCCTGATACCTACATTATATAATACAAAGACTGTTAGGCGCTGTCAATTTTCCCATCATAGCATTTGTTGAATATACTAGTACTAATTTTTAGTTTGCATTCATCTCTAACAACACTTTTTCCTTATCACTCATTCCAACTCTTCCCAAATGACAACATAATGTACTCCTTATTGGCATTTTCCCATCATAGCATTTGTTGAATATACTAGTACTAATTTTTAGTTTGCATTCATCTCTAACAACACTTTTTCCTTATCACTCATTCCAACTCTTCCCAAATGACAACATAATGTACTCCTTATTGGCATTTCCTTCTACAAAAACTTTCCTATTATAGTGGTGCATGTCATGACATCATCTACACCAACAATCCAACTTGCAAATTTTCATTGTGGACTGGAATTCTACCATACCCTCTTTTAAGCAAGATAACCTATTCTTGGTAAAGGAATTTTCCTCTTTTTCACACTAAAATTCTTTGGTCATTTCATTTGCTTTCATATTTTGTTTATTGACCTTCCCATTGGTTGTCTCTATAGGCCGTGCATATATAATAATGGAGACAACATACAAACAAGATGTTGAATAGTAAAATTTTGTAATGAATCTATATACACATAATGTTACAACTTGGAAACATGAAAAATGTTACGAAATCTTTTGTAAATGAGGACCTCGTTGAACATCCTCAAGCAAATGCAGAGTTCTTCCAAGTGAAGGTTATGGGGAGTGTGTAATGATAAGAATATCAAACTGTAGATACAATTCTCTAGAACTTGCTAACCTCAATACAACGACTCAAAATTCTTACATACATGTTAAATATCAAAGGTATTTTGTTGTTACAGTAATACTCAATAGATCTGTTTGGAGCTTATCTTCTAGGATTGAATCTTTCTAGAAAATCTCTCTCTTGAGGAAGCTAATGAGGAGCCCGGCGTCTGTAAAGACTTTTAACAGTTTTAAATTCCATTTTTGAATAGTTTAAGTAACCTAAACATTACTGCTTCAGAGTCTGCATTGCCATTTGTTACCACCTAAGTTGTACTTAGTGGTTTTTTATCAAGTGAGCCTGGTGAACCCGACAAGGATAGCTTGTTCGGACTTTAGAAGACCTTCAGTCTTGCTTCTGGGAAACTTTGGTGGACCATATCACATGTTCATACCCCCTTGGGGGAGTTGTAATAAATGTTCTAGCATGATAGTGTATGTAAAAGACTCGGTCTCATAGACTTTATTTGTCAATCCGATCAGCCCAGGGTGTTTTTTCCCTTGGTTATTATTGGTTGTTGAATAAACGACTTATAATTTCTGAGTTTTTCACTCAATACCTCCAAAGTTGGGGTGGTCGGCTTGGCATTTAGGCCTATTGAGGTTATTAGAGTCTATGTGTCAATGTATAAACATGCTAGACATCATGGTCAAGTCATATGAACATGTCTAAGTCCCCCTAGGTTTTTTAATTTTTTTTAATTTTTTAATTTTTCGGTGTTTTTTATTAAAATTTATTTTTTCCAAAACTTAGGCTATTTTTTAATAGTTTAATTGGAAAAAATGGTTTTGTAATAAAAGTGGGCTCGGAATTCCGTTTCAGTCATGTAGGTGCTCATTTTCAAGCTAAGAGCACCCAGTAAACCTATAGACCCACCATTTCCTAGTTTTAAGTGATTTTCCATCACCCAGGTGAGAAAGCCCCAAAAAATCAATTATTGATTATTTTAATTAATAAATTGATGAATAATGGAGCAAATACAAAATCCTAGATCAGTGGATTCTCAGCCGATTTGATTGAAATCAATCAAATCTGCAGCAGATTGACAGGATCTGACAAATCCTTGAATGAAGGAGGTGATCTAGGTGGATATAGAGTTGAACTTCAGCTTCCTTTATGGGGAATTTCTCCCTCCCTCTCTCCTCCACACGTGTGGGCTCATCTGAATGAGTTTTGGTGGATGCTTCAGTCAACAGGTTGAGGTGTCAGTCAGATCAACTCTCCGATTGACATTCAGACTCAGTAGAAGCTCAGTTCAACTTCAGATCAGGCATTGATGGACTGTCCTTCAGCTGCAGTGGTCTATCTCCTTGGGATTTGTGCCCCCCTAGGCTGGATCTCTTATTTTTTGTATAAATAAATCTCAGATCACCTATTCCAAGCTAGTTAGAACTAGGATTGAGGTGATGTTACTCTTGTACTGTGTTATTGTTTATTATTCTGGAATAAGTAAGCTTTGGAGGCAAGATCTATGGTGTAATGCTCTTCATGTGTGGATGGTGATTGTCAAATGCTTATGAGGTATAATCTGTGTTATTTATCATTGCTTTTGCTGGTTAATTGTTGGCCTTGAAGGAGAGAGCTCCCTCTTGTTAGGGTAAGAGTTTATTCTAGTTTGATTTATGCTCTTACTACTGCTTGTTTCAGATCTATTGGAGTTGTATGTATTTTAAGTTTAATTGCATGTTTTCCAATTATCTTTTCTAGCACCTATGTTTTAACCATCTGTTTGTGCAAGGATTTCTAAGTTGCAAGTGATCTCGCTTGTAGAAGAGGTTGAGTTGGTTTGCATATTCCTCATCTTCAATATATTTTGAATGACATAGTCCCTCGGTGTTCCACCAAAGCAGACTCCAAAGCCCAACATTCCCAGGATTCCAACACTCTTTCTCTCTCTTTCTCCTTCAAAAAATCAATTTTCTTACCTAGTTACTGTGTTCGAAAGATTTGATATAATTTAGATCTACCATTTTAAAGTAAAAATTACATAGATATACTATTTCAAAGCTCATAATCTAGATCTCATTTCTGAAAAGTATCATTAAGCATTCTAGATCTAGCATAAGGAAATCGTCCGTTTTGCATGACAAGTTAAAGAAAATCCGTAGGTTGCATGCTCTAGATTTCCTTTTCTGTTTCAAAAATATTAAATCCAGCAATCAATGCATATTTTATTGGATGCACAAACAGGAAGCCAAGATCCCAAGGAAATCTTGCTTTCCTTGGTTCCTTTTTCACCTGTTTACCTAGTTTTAACTTAAATCTTTTTTTAGTTAAGGTAGGATGATCCAAAGGTACTCTTAAAGTGTTTTTGGGAATATGTTATTCTAAAATTATTGATGGTTTTTAGCAGGTGTAAGAGAAAACAAAATAAGATGCTGTTCGAAAGTGGCCTCGGGAGCGTTCAAATCCCCCCAAGGGTCTCCCCTTTCACTAAAATTTAAAATTTTTGGAGAGTTGTAAGATTTTGGTTTCATCCCGTATAAGGACCAAGAGGTTTCTGATATTTCAGTTTTCTGATATTGTAACCAATAATAATAAAATAACATCTTTTTTGAGTAGGCTCTTTCGAGCTCGCTTGCCATCCCCCCAGGGGGGATCTGTGTCCGTTTCATTTTTTTGCATTTTTCCCTTTTTTCTGCTCTAGTTTAGTACTGACATGCAGGATTGTATACTTTGATATAATTTTGCATTATTCCATATTTTAATTTCAAAAGTAATCATACTACTTACCCCACGACTTCCCGATTGACCCGCTAGGGGAAAGAGATGCGTGGTAGGACTAATTAGAAAACCGGTGTTGTGTATCTTTGATTCATTTTTCATCAATTGTTTCGTTAGTCATAATAAAATTAACCCCTCCTTGATTCCCTGATTGAGATCCACTTGGATCGAAAGAGGTTCCTGGAAGGTTTTCTTTTTAACAAGAACACCTATTTTAAAATTTACTAAAAATAACAAAGACTCTAGTGTGTATGCTCTGTACTTGGATGCAGTTCGTTCGATCAATCAAGATGCATCAAAAGCACTTGAGTGACTAAAATAATTAGGATTCACTCTCCCCAAATCGACAAACCATCAGGCGAAAATCCAACGCCTCGATCAAACCATTACGGTGGCAAAATACCCAAAGGAAGCAGGAACTCCTGAAAAGTGACCTCGGGGTGGCGATCTCTATTACACCTTCGGGTACATTATGAAAAATAGCCTCAGAGAATCCATTCAGCCCACATATTCCTTGCGGGTAGCCGTGACGGTTTAGTTTTGGACATACTTCAAGTACCCCCTGGGTATATCTGGAGTCCCCTCGCCTAAATTAAATTACTCATCTTCTTACATTAATTTAAAATTAACCAAGATACAATTGCACAACATTCATTCCAGCACTTGCGAGCACTCTTAATTGTTTTTCGACTCCATTTTCAAGACACTGGTCAACTGTTTATTTCTTTCAATCTATATGTGATTGGGTGTCATTTTCGTGCTTACTTGTGATTATCTCATCATGTTATTTTTTGTTTACAATTGTTAAATCGAAACTCCTAAAATACTTACTCTTTAATACCATCATCATACTAGATAATTTTTCCTTAGTAACTTAATAGGGTCTACCCCCCTTGGCTTCGTTAGGAGTTAGCCTGAACGGAGGAGTCAAGAACAAGGTGACAGCCTTGACTTGAGACTTTCCCCCAAGGACACACCGAGTGGCTTGAATATTTCTGCCACATAACCCAGGTGTGTGAAAGGCAACAACACTTGTTGGCGCCATTGCTGGGGATAAATATTTTATTCCCGAGTACAAGTTAGCTTAAATTTTTTCTAAACAACTAAAAAGATAAAAAAAATTAATTGATATTGTCTTTAAAAAACAAAAAAATTAAAACTCGATCCATTTGGAGACTCCACTATCTACCATCCATCCAAGAATTTCTACCCAAAGAAACCGCCATCAATTATTCAATCCTCTCCCTGATCCCGAAAGGTTTATTAGGGAAAGATTGAATAGGTATACTTCTCGTAGAAACCTTGAAGATTTAGGAGACCAATCCCTCTTAGATATCCATCATTTATTTGTAGAGAGTCATGTTCACCAATCTCAAGAAATGATGGAATTATTCAAACCCCTTGACTTTTCTTAGATAGCAGGTGCTCCCCACGCCATTCCAAACGATGATATCAAGAAGCTCCCCATATTTCAGGGTAATAATGTCATCACTGCCAAGTCTCACCTTCGAAAGTTTGGAAAGCACCTAGTCAGTTATTGCAATGATGCTTCCCATGAACATGACGATGTCAAAATGAAGCTCTTTGCTTTATCCTTAGAAGATGATGATGAAGAGTGGTACCTCGACCTAGATGATGATTCAAATAAAACTCTTAGTGAATTCCAAGATGGTTTTAGGAAGAAGTGGGGAGAAAAGAAGGAACAAAGACATTTGCTTGCTGCCCTTTATAGCATAAAGAAGATGGAGAATGAAACCATGGATGAATTTAACACTAAATTCAGGCGTGTGGTTGCGGACCTTCCTAGAGACATCAAGCCAAAAAATGCCTCTATCCTCATATCCTACATTGAAGCCCTCACCGGTGACTTAAGGTACCAGTTGAGAGATAAAGAACCGGCTGATCTAAACTGCCCAGGAATTGGCCGAGAAAATAGAAGAGAATATGCAATCTTCAAGCAAGTCCAACATTCTAGGTCACACTAGGGGAAACAATTTCTACAACAATGAGACCAAGGGTAAAGCCGTTGAATCAAAAGAAAAGGGAACTTCTAATGATCCCATGGAAAAGGTGACGGATATGATAAAAAACTTGGTTACTAGTCAAAACCAACTAATGGCCAATCATTATGCACACTTGAATCACATGCATAATAAATTGATCACAATGGAAAGGAATAATGGACCTAGGAACTTTCAGCTCAAGCAGAATCAGATGTATCAAAATAAATTTCCTCAACAGGAGCCTAGGATTCCAAACCAGTTAGACTCAGCTCACATGGTAGAAGAAGTAATTCCATGGTGTAGACCCTGTGAACAATTCCACCAAGAAAGCACTTGTTATGTTGCAAATCAATTCATGGAACATGGACTTCCCAATTTCAGTAGTCAGGAAACAACTTCAAGTGAGCCTCATCATGTATACATGGTAGGCCAGGCCTACCCTTTGTCACCAGCTAAACAGTACAAGCCTAAGGATGAAACCATTGCAGAATATTATAGTGAAACTTATGATGAAAACTATAATGTACATGATGGGACTCCTACGTGTTCTCCATATAATGATGACAATCTGGAAGGTTTACTGCCTTGTGACCTTTTCTCTGAAGAAGATGTGTATGAAAATGAGGATAAGTATAACTTGGAGCATGATACAAGTGATGAAGACTCCCTTATCTCCGACAAAGATGTTGATGAGGAGTCCTGGACATTCATGGAAAATCCAATCTATGACATGAATAAAGAGGAAAATAATGAACCATAAAATTTTGATGGTTTTGTTGATTTTTCTGTCTATGGCATATCTAAAGGAGAGAGAATGGACCATGTGGCCTTGGGAAACCTTGATATGAAAAAGGAGAATGTAGTTTATCCATATGATCAGTCTGAGCCATATATCGGTATCAGTAATGAAGACAAAGAGAACTTGATATCGGAACTTGATATCAGCAATGGGGAATCCATCACATCTGACATAGATGGTGGTGATGACTATTGGGATTTTTGTGGATATCTTATTAAGAATCCTATCTATGCTATATCCAGCAAGGGGAGTGTCTATTTAGAAATTTGTGGAAGTCCAATCTACTATACTTCCATAGAGGGAAGCATGGATTTGGAGACCTGGGAAAATCCTAGTATGGAAAAGCAGCATTCAAGACACTTATATGATCATTCAGAGTCATATCATGCAGAGCCGCACAAAGGTATCAATAATGAAGACATGGAGAAGCAGTGTTGTGAAAAGACAAATGTGATGTAGTTAGTAGAATATCAGTCTCAACTATCATCTTCACATATACAGTTTCCTCATGATTTGGAGCCGCTTGGGGCTTATACAGTGAATTATCATCCGGGAAGCCTTAATGATCAGTATGATGGTGTAATCAATCTGCCTCATCATTCTGATTTGTACATCAACCTTGTCCAGTCATGGATAGAAGCAGCGTGCGCAAGCACTTACCAGTTTGGGAGGAAGTTTGATGACATTATTCATGCCTGATTTCCCATCCATCTCACCCCTTCCGAATCATCACGCAGGTTTGCATTTTCTGAATAAAGTATCCTTACTTTGGCTGGTAACCAAAGACAAGGAATTTTTTTTATGTTAATAAAATGCTTAGGTGGTTACATTGGATTTCTGATTACACTTAACCCTTTTTATATCATGCTTAGAGTAGGAAAATAAGCTCCTTGAAAAAGAGCATTTACTTTCCGCATTTTTGTTTTGTACTTAGCTATGACAAAACATTTTTTTCATTAGTTAGTTACATTTGTTTTGTTTAAAATAAATCATCTTAATGGTTCATTTGGTTTTTATGTAAAGCTTGTGCTACTGAGGTTTTCTTATCAAGTTGAGAGGTTTTTACAGGGTATATAAACCAAAGATTCTGGTGTTCTCGTATCCTCTCCTTGCCTTAAAGACCAGATCGAGCACACGTCCCATAGTTGGAGCCAGAATGTTAACACCTAAGTTGTACTTAGTGGTTTTTTATCAAGTGAGCTTGGTGAACCGGACAAGGATAGCTTGGTCGGACTTCAGAAGACTTTCAGTCTTGCTTCTAGGAAACTTAATTTGGTGTACCATATCACATGTTCATACCCCCTTGGGGGAGTTGTAATAAATGTTCTAGCATGATAGTGTCTATAAAAGAATCGGTCTCATAGATTTTATTTGTCAATCCGATCATCCCAGGGTGCTTTTTCCCTTGGTTATTATTGGTTGTTGAATAAACGACTTATAATTTCTGAGCTTTTCACTCAATACCTCCAAAGATGGGGTGGTCGGCTTGGCATTTAGGCCTATTGAGGTTATTAGAGTCTATGTGTCAATGTATAAACATGCTAGGAATCATGGCCGAGTCATATGAACATGTCTAAGTCCCCCTAGGTTTTTTAATTTTTTTTAATTTTTAATTTTTTTCAGTGTTTTTTATTAAAATTTAATTTTTCCAAAACTTAGGCTATTTTTTAATAGTTTAATTGGAAAAAATGGTTTTGTAATAAAAGTGGGCTCGAAAGTCCATTTCACTCATGTAGGTGCTCATTTTCAAGATAAGAGCACCCAGTAAACCTATAGACCCACTATTTCCTAATTTTAAGTGATTTTCCATCACTCAGGTCAGAAAGCCCCAAAAAAATCAATTATTGATTATTTTAATTAATAAATTGATGAATAATGGAGCAAATCCAAAATCCTAGATCAGTGGATTCTCAGCCGATTTGATTGAAATCAGTCAGATCTGCACCAGATTGACCGGATCTGACAAATCCTTGACTGAAGGAGGTGATCTAGGTGAATCTAGAGTTGAAATTCATATTCCTTTATGGGGAATTTCTCCCTCCCTCTCTCCTCCACACGTGTGGGCTCATCTGAATGAGTTTTGGTGGATGCTTTAGTCAACAAGTTGAGGTGTCAGTCATATCATCTCTCCAATTGACATTCAGACTTAGTAGAAGCTTAGTTCAGCTTTAGATCGGGCATTGATGGACTCTCCTTCAGCTGCAGTGGTCTATTTCCTTGGGATTTGTGCCCCCCTAGGATGGATCTCTTATTTTTTGTATAAATAAAGCTCAGATCACCTCTTCTAAGCTAGTTATAACTGGGATTGAGGTGCTATTTCTCTTGTACTGTGTCATTGTTTATTATTCTGGAATAAATAAGCTTTGGAGGCAAGATCTATGGTGTAATGCTCTTCATGTGTGGATGGTGATTGTCAAATGCTTATGAGGTATAATCTGTGTTATTTATCATTGCTTTTGCTGGTTAATTGTTGGCCTTGAAGGAGAGAGCTCCCTCTTGTTAGGGTAAGAGTTTATTCTATTTTGATTTATGCTCTTACTGCTGCTTGTTTCAGATCTATTGGAGTTGTATGTATTTTAAGTTTAATTGCATGCTTTCCAAATATCTTTTCCAGCAACACCTTGTTTTAACCATCTATTTGTGCAAGGATTTATAAGTTGCAGGTGATCTCCCTTGTAGACGAGGTTGTGCTGGTTTTAATCTTCCTCATCTTCAAGATCTTCTAAATGACATAGTCCCTCGGTGTTCCACCAAAGCAGACTCCAAAGCCCAACATTCCCAGGCTTCCAACGCTCTTTCTCTCTCTTTCTCCTTCAAAAAATCAATATTCTTACCTGGTTACTGTGTTTGAAAAATTTGATATAATTTAGATCTTCCATTTTAAAGTAAAAATTACATAGATCTACTATTTCAAAGCTCATAGTGTAGATCTCATTTCTGAAAAGTATCATTAAGCATTCTAGATGTAGCATAAGGAAATCATCCGTTTTGCATGGCAAGTTAAAGAAAATCCGTAGGTTGCATGCTCTAGATTTCCTTTTCTGTTTCAAAAAGATTAAATCTAGCAATCAGTGCATATTTTATTGGATGCACAAAAAACAAGCCAAGATCCCAAGGAAAGCTTGCTTTCCTTGGTTCCTTTTTCACATGTTTTGCTAGTTTTAGCTTAATCTTTTTTTAGTTAAGGTAGGGTGATCCAAAGGTACTCTTAAAGTGCTTTCAGGCATATGTTATTCTAACATTCTTGCTGTTTTTTAGCAGGTGTAACAGAAAAGAAAAGAAGTTGCTGTTCGAAAGTGGCCTCGGGAGCGTTCAAATCCCCCCAAGGGTCTCCCCTTTCACTAAAATTAAAATTTTTTGGAGAGTTGTAAGATCTTGGTTTCATCCCGTATAAGGACCAAGAGGTTTCTGATATTTTAGTTTGCTGATATTGTAACCAATAATAATAAAATAAAATCTTTTTTGAGTAGGCCCTTTCGAGCCCGCTCCCCATCCCCCAGGGGGGATCTGCGTCCGTTTCACTTTTTTGCATTTTTCCCTTTTTTCTGCTCTAGTTTAGTACTGACATGCATGATTTTATAATTTGATATAATTTTGCATTATTCCATATTTTAATTTCAGAAGTAATCATAATACTTACCCCACGACTTCCCGATTGACCCGCAAGGGGAAAGAGATGCGTGGTAGGACTAATTAGAAAAATGGTGTTGTGTATCTTTGATTCTTTTTTCATCAATTTTTTCATTAGTCATAATAAAATTAACCCCTCCTTGATTCCCCAATTGAGATCCACTTGGATCGAAAGAGGTTCCTGGAGGGTTTTCTTTTTAACAAGAACACCTATTTTAAAATTTACTAAAAATAACGAAGACTCCAATGTGTATGCTCTGTACTTGGCTGCGGTTCATCCGATCAGTCAAGCTGCATCAAAAGCACTGAGTGACTAGAATGATTAGGATTCACTCTCCCCAAATTGACAAACCATCAGGAAAAAATCCAACGCCTCGATCAAACCATTACGGTGGAAAAATACCCAAAGGAAGCAGGAACTCCTGAAAAGTGACCTTAGGGTGCGATCTATGTTACACCTTTAGGTGCATTATGAACAATAGCATTAGAGACTCCATTCAGCCCACATATTCCTTGCGGGTAGCCGTGACGGTTTAGTTTTGGACATACTTCAAGTACCCCCTGGGTATATCTGGAGTCCCCTCGCCTAAGTTAAATTACTCATCTTCTTACATTAATTTAAAATTAACCAAGATACAATTGCACAACATTCATTCCAGCACTTGCAAGCACTCTTAATTGATTTTCGACTCCATTTTCAAGGCACTGGTCAACTTTTTATTTATTTCAATCTATATGTGATTGGGTGTCATTTTCGTGCTTACTTGTGATTATCTCATCATGTTATTTGTTGTTTACAATTGTTAAATCGAAACTCCTAAAAAACTTATGTTATTTGTTGTTTACAATTGTTAAATCGAAACTCCTAAAAGACTTACTCTTTAATACCATCATCATACTAAATATTTTTTCCTTAGTAACTTAATAGGGTCTACCCCCCTTGGCTTCATTAGGAGTTAGCATGAACGGAGGAGTCAAGGACAAGGGGACAGCCTTGACTCGAGACTTGCCCCCAAGGACACACCAAGTGGCTTGAATATTTTTGCCACGTAACCCAGGTGTGTGAAAGGCAGCAAGACCATTATTGTTTGTTCCCAAAATTAGGTTATATGTATATAAATTGTCTCTGAAACGCTGGAAGTCCCCTCTCCCTGCTCTACCAAGATCACCTTTTGAGGCCCCCATTAACGATTGGGTTAGTTTTAAAGAAGTGTTCTTGGATTATTGGGAAGTAAAGAAAGATAGCAGAATGTTGGTAACAGAACTCCATGAGGTTACACCATGAGAGAACTTAATTTAACATTTAAAAAACTTGTTCAGAAAATCCCAAAAGATTTCAGACCTCAAGGAAATGCTATTTTACTCTACTATGTAAATGATTTTGAAGAAAACATTGGTTTCATATTGAGAGACGAGGCTCCAGAAGATTTTAAAGAAGTTGCAGAGATGGTACAAAAAATTGAAGATAAAGTAGCTTCGTTTGGCAAGGTGGATTCGTTTGATTCATTCAAGGCATCATGTATACGTTGATGTTGGGGGGCAATACTTACAAATCAAGCATTGAGTCTTGGTTCCAGTTGCATTACCCCAAGTAGAGCCACAAATTTGACATCTTTGCCATAGAAGAAAATGGGTTATCTAGGGAAGATTATTTGCATCATCCATAGGTAAAATGTCTTCCTTATAATGCTTGGATTAGCAATGAAATTCTAACCTTAAGCTTAAGCATAGTCAATGGAGGATAGATTCAACAGAAAATTGGATCATCACTCATCCTCCCTAAGTTATCAAGGGTAAGGGGATTACACTTAGGAAATTAGTAAGCATAGTCGATGGAGGATAGATTCAACATAAAACTGGATCATCACTCAGCCTCCCGAAGTTATCAAGGGTAAGGGGATTACACTTAGCATATTACTTGATGAAAACTGTCACTGAAGAGGACTATTT
This sequence comes from Pseudotsuga menziesii, assembly GCA_001517045.1. Classification (NCBI taxonomy): domain Eukaryota; kingdom Viridiplantae; phylum Streptophyta; class Pinopsida; order Pinales; family Pinaceae; genus Pseudotsuga; species Pseudotsuga menziesii. The sequence goes on from LPNX010587584.1 coordinate 663,834, forward strand.
TGTTGTGAAAATGGATGTTGGTGGTGCTGAATTTTGGTTGCTTCCCTAGCTGCTGAATACTGGAGCCATTTGCCTTATTGATGAGTTGTTCGACTGGCTTTACGAGTCCCCACACAAGAAGGAGAGCATATGGGGAATGCTTGTCCCTCTATGGCATGCTCAGAGAAGAGGGTGTTCTAGCTCATCAATGGTGGGGTGATCACATTCGGTCCTATCTAGTATTTTTATTTAAAAAAAGTGAGACACGTCATAGACTTTATGTGCTCATGATTTCAAATAGTGAGACACATCATAGACTTTATGTGAGACACATCATAGACTTTATGATCTCAAACAATAGTAATACTTCTAAAGCTATGTTTGAATAGAGTAGGGCAGATTTTTCCTTCTGATGATATAATGATGCAATCGATGATGAATAGCAATGCCAAGAACTTTTGTTGCTGCCTCTCTGTGTGCTCTGAGATGTTGGTTGTGGGTGTGGATAGAGTGAGACCGGGAATGCTTATAGGTGCCTAGCTAGATGGTGTTGTAGGGAGGTAGGGGAGAGGCTTACAGTCTGGCGGGCTTGGCTCCATTTGAATTCATGACAATGGGACGACTGTTTCCACGACGAAATGAGGACGACGGTGGGACTGGCCCTAATGGGATGAAAATTTGTCAGCAAGAGGATTCATTTGACTTTGCTGGAGGGATGGTTGGAGGTGATCGGAATATTTCATCGTCCGGGAAAAATCGTCGCATGGCCAGACAACTCCGGGCTTTTATAAGTAAGTAAGTCACTCGCTAACTTACCTTCTGACTGATTCTGGTCTTTTTCAGTGATTTCATGATGATTGATAATGTTCATGACCTTTATCAATCGCATCATTAACACAAAGCAGGGGGGCATTCCAATCCAGGTGAGACCCGCATCGCATCACCAATCGGTCGGATAGTGGGTGAGATGCTATAAAAATAGTAGTATTAGTACTAGTAGTAGTTAGTGGAGTAAGCTATATACCCGACGATTTGTACCGGGGCCTACCCAACGCCGTCGAGTGATACCTTACTCTGTTACCCTTCCCTTGCGTGAGACAAAATTTGGACTTCAGCGTGTCATCAAGTAGGTTGTTCTTCTCAACCTGGGAATCCACTGAAATGAAGCTAGGAAACGTAATAAACCTGCTGGATGGCAAGTTGAAACAAAACATGGATTGCACAGGTGAGAAGAGCTGCCATGATAGGGGGTGGTGCATTTAGGACGTCGTGGATGCTCAACCATCCATAGCCCATGTTGTAAACATGCTTGAAGGTATTGCAAATGTTAATACGCCGCCTATTCCCAAGTCTCTACTGAGGTATATGGAGCAGACAGATGCAGAGGATGGATCTCCTTGTCCTGACCTTAAAAATATTTGAATTGTTGCTTTTAAGGTTAGATGTTTGTGTACTGCTCAATTCCCTTAGCGAATGACTGGAGGATTTATCTAATAATTTTAATGTATATATTCACAGTTTACTGGAACCTGGTTTTAACTCTATGAAATCGTTTTAATGGGTTTTCTTGCTATAGTTATTGTGGAAGCATGGATAGGAAGTTCTCATTTCAAATTATTATGTTATTCTTTATTTATTGGCTTGTGAAGTCCTCGCTCTACTCCGATTCTTGAAGTTTTGAGTTCATTCCCACATTTGACGAGACGTTCCTAGAATTTGAGACGTGCATAGGAAAACATGTTTCTCAATGTGCTTTAATTTGATCGAGAATTATATATAGCTTCTTGTCATTTGTAATTTCCATTCAGAAGAAGCCATTTCTCTCTGTTATGTTAGAAATCAATTTTTGTTATGTTTGAAATCAATTTTTGTGAATGGATGAAATAGGTTTGAATTCTACATTTTCTCATTGGATGAGAACTGCAAGCTTTTCATGTGTGAAGAATTTCATTTTCTGACTACCGAAAATTCGAGTTGTAAGTGAAAGAAGAATTATTCTTTTAGTCAAATACAATATTGTACACATGACTAGCTGGAAGTGTTACAGGTGCCCGACCGTTATCTACCAACCATAAATGAAAATTCGGTGCATTTTTTCCATATAATTCATCATTTCAACTAATAAAATGTACCTTTCATGACTTTCCACCCATTTTGTTGGGAATTTCAGCAACCTGGAAAACCAAATGCCTACTTTTCTCCCTCCTTGGAATTTCGAAAGCGTGTGTAGAAAATTAAAAATCATATATATTTTAGAAAACATCCAGCAAACTGTGAAATCTCTACATTGAAATTATTAGATTGTTCTTCCCTGTCTAGGTTGGGAAGAACAACCTACTCGTTGAAGTCCAGATTCTATCTCATGGAAGGATAACATAGTAAGTTATCACTCAACAGCATCGGGTAGGCCCCAGTGCAAATCGTCGGGTAAATACCTTACTCCGTAGTTAGTAGTGGTTTGCAAGATCGATGTGACTTCTTCATATATATAGGGCCGAGGGGTATTTCATTTATCACACTCTTTCTTGCTCGATGCAATATTACATATAGAAGAAAATTGCTTCCCATTTTGATTACATAAGAGGCCGCAAAGTTCTAGATATATATTCATTTCCTACACCCCCTCCCTCCATTCCCTTCCCCTATATTTAATAAATGCGAAAAGACGATGATCTCGCTTGCGGAGAAGGAGCAGGAGGAGTCAATATCCTTCCGAAATCGATCAAAAGATTGTGAAATACACATCGAGATAAAGTTTCCTACAGGGAAAAGCACCTAGACAATTCACTTTTGGTACAAAGAAGTCTGCTGGGAGAAAACCATCGGGGCATACTATAATTTTTCATTGAGGGGGTGGATCGAAGCGATTGATGCGAAGAATTGATTCGAAATGAAGAACTACGCCTATGGGAATTGTGGAAAGGATCGAATATGACACAAATCGTTCCTCTCAGATTGCTTTAGTACGATGGATCTCCGAGGTGCTGCTACGCCACAAGAGTAGGACTTGTTGCAACACTCCACATGAGATCCTTGAACCTACTACGGCCACCATCGATGACTTATTTTTCGTTCTCCTCCCTACCCGTGGAGATCAAGGACATTTTATTAATTTCCCTCTCCTCTCCAGGGGCCTAGAGAGAGGCTGCAACTTTCCCTTCCTTACGCTCTTTGGGTTTATCAAGGATAGCGGTAGCTGGGTCGAAGCCCGCTTTCTTCGCTCCACGAATGAGAGAAGAACTCTTTCAGAAAAAAAAGTTCTCTCTTTGTGAGGTCCGAAAGTGGGGAGCCCATAACATTGTTGTAAGGGATTATGCACCTAATAATCGTAGGTCGGGGGTTACCAACATACCCAAACACTTGCAAACAATTGACTTCTAAAGTGCAGAATAGGAAATAGGAGGGTTAGAGGAACTTAATTGTTAAACGAAGTTCGATCCTTGCTAGTCCTCTTCCGATCTGCTCCACTTCCAAAGTCTTCAAGGCTCACTCCTCTTTCACCTGTTCAGAGACAATATTCCAGATATAGAGTGGTTCATATATATATATATATTAGCAGGTTAGATAAATCAAATATGAAATACTAAAGCATAAACAATTATCAAACCAAGATATATGAGACACATGTGGAAGAAGTAATATCTTTATTATCAATAATGAGAAAGTTCAGAGTACAACCAAACGTCTGAGACAAGGACTCCTCTGTCACCAAAGGATTCTGAGTTTCACTGCTCCAAAGACTTCTGTGAACAATCCACCAGCATAACTTTGCTCTCAAAGTGTAAGTCCCTACAACCATCCCCAAGGCCTGTATTTATATGGGTGAAATAAGGCAGTTCTCGAAGGTTAGGGAGGTTATAGCAGTTAGGGAAATTAAGTAAAATGACTTAACTAAACTCCCATTAACGCGTGTTTTTATATTTTCATGTTAAGAGGCACATTCGTGGGTATGTAGTAGAACAACCCGCGAATGAATCGTGACTCTGTATAAGCGCAACCCATGAATACATGGATTCACGACTTGCTGTAAGGGAGACTCGCGAATGATGCGCGAGTTGTCTATAAAGAGAGTCGCGAATACATCCTAACATGGAAAAATGGCAAAGTAACTAGCTGGATGAAGGTAGAATGTATTTCATGACAAGCCAAGATATAATGTTAAGGGAAAACCTCTATCCATAAGTGTCCTTTTGTGTGCCGACATGAGGGATATCAACACTCGGACGGAGAGGTGCCACTTAGGTGTATAACAGATGCCCCCTAATGTGTGAGGTTAGAGGGGAACGATGGCCAAAATACATTATAATCTTTAACTCTGGAGAAACTCAGAAATCCAATGGAGCAGAGAGAGTACCTGAAACAAATACATAATAATGTGATATACAAAGTTACATCTCAGGATGCTATGTTCAATTTACTGGAACACTAGCTCCTTTACAATATTTGATTACATCATATGATACGGGTAGAAACCATGTATATTACAAAGGTGGATCGAAGACACAATACAATAATGATGATTCTTCAAAGATCTGGGAGATGGATATCAGAATAGAACATTGTCTTGCGCAAATTAGCCCAAAATGAGGGACTAAGGTCTTCATAAATGATCCCAAAGAACCAATACAATCCAAGCCATGTGAATAAGGGTAAGTTGAAGTCGAACATGGAGAGGATTCAATAGTTTGTCAACCAATAAGTGATAATTGACAACTGAAGAAAAGGAGTTCACCAATGATGAAAGTGAATCCAAAGGTACTATCGTCAAAACTCTAGGTCTTCATCATCAGGAGGTGCTGAAATGGAACCATACTGTGATAAGGAAGGCAATGGATCCTCCAACGGATCACAAGAGTGACTAGGAACTGGGAAAAAGAAGGGAGACACAAGTAAATGGATAACATATATAACAGTGATGGGATCAGGTAATAGGTCAGACATTGAGTATAGTCCTTGAACAGTGAGCACAACACAGAGATGACCCAAGGCAGCATACAACGGATAGATAGAACAACTAGACTTATCTGTCATGTAGGAGACATGATCAAATTCCCCAGGTATAATGGACAAGAGGAGGAGTCAACACTCAAAGTGATAGCTGAACACAAGTGTATACTGAAACATGGATATCGAAAAGCAAAGAGTGCTATGTTCAAGGATGACATGCTGCCATTACTGAAAACAAGAGAAAACTTCTTCTTTACCTTCCCTGTTAAGTTTTAACGAGTCCAGGAAAGTAAACTCGGTTCACTCTTCATTTTTTAACAAGCTTGAAGAGATGGGAAAAGAATGCTTGATACACTGATCCGTGGTTTTAATGAGCCCGAACCAGTACATGCTCATGCGGTATTTTCACATTTAGAGAGTCTGAAAATGCCAATGAAGACTCCAGGGGGTCCTTTTTCGTCCAATTTAGTCTCCTGAGGCCGAAAAAGTATAAAACAAACCACAGAAGAACTCTCTTAACTTCCGAAGAAGAAAAGGTGAACCTTTTTCGTACTTAGTCGGGAAGGTCCGAAAAAGGTTAAATTACCACCTACCCAACGCTCCTTCCAAAACAGCATAAAATAGCTTGAGTTTTACGAGTGTGAAGGAAATCAAGATCACTCGGAAAGATCCATTTGGTTACGAGAAATGGGGATTACAATAATAAACTCGTTGCTTTGTTCTTGAGTGTTTAACGAGCATGACAAAGACACAAAGTACACTCGAAATATTTTTCATGTTTGGGTCCAGAGCACGAAAAAGAGAAAACTAAGCTCAAACCAGGTGTTCCTTTTCCGTAAATTTAGTCCCTCAGGTCCGGAAAAGTGATAAACCTATACCTGAGAATACTCTTCTCAATTCCAAAGAAAAGAGAGTGATCCTTTCTCGTATTATTCCGCATGGTCCAAGAAAGAGATAACCTACCACCAATGCGGATGCCCGTTCACATATTCTTAACGAGCTTGAAAGGATGAGATAACTTGGCAGTCAAGTCTGTTTTGAAGGAGTCAGACCTGGGCCTAAAGAAACTCCATAATGTTGGGGAGTCCTATAAAGAGATAGCTTGTAAAAAGAGACTCATAAGAAGCTCTATTTGGCATGAAAAATAGCTATGAGGAAACCCCTGGGCCTGAAACAGTGAAAGAATGAGTACCAAAGAATGGCAATGGCATATAAGGATGATACTCATGAAAAGGGATCCTAGCCACAGAAGAACAATGGTAGAGACAAGGGACTAATGGCTTAAAATACCATATTCCGTGGCAAAATGTTGATTACTAAGGTTAATGTGGAGTGATAAGATGCCAACATGTGTTGGAAATAGCAAAAACCACCCTATAGAAGCATCAACACTTTGTAAAAGTAGGTAAACCTGTTCCAAGGCACAAAGAGGGTGATATTAGTCAATTGACATTTCAAACTATATAAAAAGACCCACTTTACGAAATATTATTTCTATAAATAGTTTGAAAATTAAAACATGTCATACCATTTGCACTTTTTGAACCAAAAAGGAAAGTTTAACCTCTATCTTTGATCGATCGCCGTGGACAATTGGACCGTCAGATTCAGAATCCATCAGCTTTAGGTAAATCTACACCCTAAGCTCTTCAATTTGATCCAAACAAATTTTTAATTTAATGGTTAATTCAGTATTTTTCATCAACCTAAATTATGGCAAAATGCATTTGCGGGTTGCAAGGCGTGAAAGTCGCGAATGCGCGTTTCATTCGTGAGTTGCTCAACAGGAAAGTCGCGAATGCTGCGCAATAGGGAAAAGCTTTAAAAATATGCAAAAATTTTAAAATTTTATGATGGAATACTGAATCAAATTATGTGTTTTTGTCAGGAAAAATATGGTGCTGGAGTGGAGAGAGAGGGAACATGAAATGATGGATCAAGTGGCTCTCCAAATCCCGCCTACTATCCAAGCATTGAGGACTAGTGGGCTTATCAAGTTCCTTTGCACATCGCCCATGCGGGCCAATGTCCGCATATTAGAGTTCTTAGTCCATTACTGGGACCATGACCTGGGGATGTTCAATATCCAAGGTCAGACTTTGGAGCTTACCGTACAAGACATCTACTTCATAACCGGGTTGTCACAACAGGGAGCACCGGTGAACCTGGAAGGCACTGGCAGGGGTGGAGACCCCTTGAGTGTCCAGAACTATGTCGATGTATTCTACAGACCGGGTACTCAAAAGAAAGGCAGCAGCGTTCTCATTGCAGATATTCAGGATCTTACACTTCAGGTATTAGCCAGTACTATAGTGAGACTTTCAGGGTCAATAGGGTTACACATGGCCACCAGGACTCAGATGAGAGTGGCGGTGGACCGCTTTAGAGGTACTCTCTTTGATTGGTGCACGGAAATTTCCCCCATTATGAAGAGGCAATTATCCGACTGTAAGAGGGGAAGGCGGAAGAAATTCGGCTATGCAAGTATACTGGTAGCGTTCTTCTTTGAGAGAGTGCCATCTATGAGCCCTACTATACCATTACAGGTCTGTCATCCACGTCGGCCGAGGCTGAGCTGGTGGGGAGATATCTTCCTCCGTCAAGGAGGAGACGTAGTACATAGCATGTATGATGATGACTTCTATACATGGTGGGAACGGCAGGTGCCGACGTTGGAGCAGTTTCCATACGCCGGGTTAGATTTCCGAGGTGATCCTGACCTTGTCCTCCCTCCAGGAGGAGCATGGGGAGAGATGGGTAAGTAATTTTTTTATTTTTTATCATTATCAAATTTTTATGAATTTTCAAATGATAGGATATATACATATGCACAAGTCTAAACCCTATTTATGTGTCAAAATGCAGATATTGGACCAGTCCGCCCTAAAGGGCACCCACGTACCTTCGTACGTCTTGTTGCAGGGGGAGAACCAGGATTGATCCGGGTACTCGAGATGAAGCTAGACAGGCTGACCGAGCGAGTACCTACGATACGGATAGAGCACCTCCCTGTAGCTATGCAGGAGTTTGTAGTTGGGGTTCCACCGGCCTGGCTACGTCTTTTCAGACGGGTAGCTAGAGCAGTACTTGTATACAGAGATGCGGTGGAGGCTGCCGAAGCCGAGGAGGCTAAGGAAGCTAGGGGGCACAGAGATCACGGGGACCAAGGAGGTCCCAGTGGCCATGGCCGGCAGGCTTAGTTCTAGGGCATTTTGATGGATGATGATCCACATTTTTGTATATTTGTACATGACGAGATCTACGAATCAGACTCGATCTATCTATGACAAATATTTACATATATATATATATATATATTTGTGTTTGGTTGTCAGCTTATTTACAAATGTTTCTTATATGCTTGCTGTGTATTTTATAAAATGTGTGTGAGATGCCAGTCCAAAATATAATTAGCATATGCATCAGTTAATGAATTTTGATTTCGTGGAATGTGATTGAAAGTAATAACTTCAAAATGTCTTTCCAATAAACGAATTTGCATGAACTGACGTAACAATGTAGGATTACGCACCTGATAAGCTCGATTGAGTTGGGAAAAAACCAACTGAGAATCCAAACGGACTTCAAGCTGGGTGATGCCTCGTGACAAAGCATCCCATAGGAGCTCAATTACAGCCCTATACTCAGCAACATTATTAGAAGCATGACCTAGACAAGCGCCTCCCGCGGCAACAAGCTGTCCTGAGGGGGAATAGATAACCATGCTGCTGAAGCCAGGTTACAAGTGTGACGGCTGGCGCCATCAGTGAAACCTACATACATCTCGGAAGACATCTGCAACAACCAGCAGATAGTATAAAAAATGAAACTGACAACCTAATGTACATAAAAATACATACACTAATATACAAGAAAAAGTGCTAAGCCTAAGCGTAGTACTTCTTCAGGTAGAGCCCATTTCTAGGCTCAGGTAGCTTATTCCCATCATAATACACTAATTCATATGCGCCTTTACTCAAAACTTTAGACATGACATAGGGTCCTAACCATATGGCCTTGAATTTTCCTGCCCCCAGAGGCTCTTTATCTTGGTCCCAGAGTAAGACAAGTTCCCCTTCAGAGAAAACCCTAGGTTTGACTGTTTTATCGTATTGAGATTTAACCCTATTTTTATGAGCCTGATTTGCAGTCAACGCATCTCTACGTTGTTCATCAAGGTGTTCTAAATGGAGCAACCGTTCCTCAAGCTCAGTCGTATCAGGTAGCACATGAATAGCTATCTACAAGGATGGGATTTTGCATTCAATCGGCATAATAGCTTCCACCCCGTGAACGAGTTGGAAGGGGGAAAAACCCATAGCAGTCTTTACATTGGTTCGATAAGCCCAAAGAGCAGGGTATAACATGATGTGCCAATTCGAGCGAGCTGCATCAATAGTACGTTTAAATATAGTTTTAAAAATCTTGTTTACAGCCTCAACCTGACCATTTACTTGCGGATAATATGGAGAAGAATGTTCTTGTTGGAATCCGAGCATGGTGGTCCGTTATGTCATCATGTTATTTTGAAAATGACTGCCATGGTCAGTGACAATCACTTTGGGAATACCAAACCTAGCAATAATCTGATTAAACACGAAGAAAGCTGTTGTTTCCTCGTTGTCTTTGAAAGTAGGCTTTGCCTCTGCCCATTTTGTGAAATAGTCAACAGCGACAATGATGTATTTATGCCCCCCAGCCGAGGCTGGGTTGCATGTCATATAATCGATCCCCCATTTCATGAAGGGGCCTACCGAGACAACAGGAAACAAGGGATCAGGATGTGACCGCATTTTTCTGGTGTAAAGCTGACACGAATGACAACATTTGACTGCTTCCACACAATCTTTAAAGATGGTGGGCCAGAAATACCCGGCACGTAATATCTTCTGGGCCATTGCTAACCCAGATAAATGACCCCCACATGCTCCGCTATGGGAATCATTTAGGACAATCTCCGCTTCCTCATGAGTAAGGCAGCGACGCAAGATGGAATCTACCCCTCGTCGATATAATGTATCTCCTATAATGAGGTAGTTTTTAGCATGAAGGCGTAAATTACGTCTATCTTCCCTAGAGTAAGCAGCAGGATACTTCAAAGTCTGGAGATATATAAGAATATCTCCGTACCAAGGATCAGAGGTGGATATGAGGAAGATGTGCTCATCTGGGAATGAGTCATCCTCAATCACTACATCTTCTTCCGTAGGAAATTCTGCTATAATCTCGGCAAAAACTAAGGACTTTTTGGATTTAGCGGATTGGAAAACCAAGTCAAACTCTTGGAGAATGACTATCCACTTATTGAATTTTCCCCCAACAATGCGTCGGGATAAAACATATTGGAAAGGGTTTACATCCGCCACTACAGTAGTGGTCCTCAGTAAGATGTAGTGCCGTAACCTCTGTATAGCATAAATGGCTGCTAAGGCTAACTTCTTGACGTGGGAGTACTTAAGCTCATGTCCAACCAGAGCACGGCTAAGATAATAAACAACATGCTCAACGAGCTTGTCGTCCTCCTGAACTAGCACTACCCCAATGGTAGACTCCGACGCGGCCAGATATAATATAAAATCCCTAGAATAATTTGGTGGGTGTAATAAAGGAGCTGACAACAAGGATTTTTTCAATGCCTCGAACGCGAGTTGTGCAGTTTCATCCCATACAAATGGGGTGTCCTGTTTAAGCAGGCGCATGAAACCTTTAGTGATCTTGGCATAATTAACGATAAAACGTTGAAGGAAGTTATACTTTCCTTGTAGACTCTGAAGTTGCCTAAGGGAACGAGGAGGAGGCAGATTTACAATGGCCTCAACTTTTAAAGGATCCACCTGAATGCCCCTACTAGAGACAATGAATCCAAGCAATCTTCCTGACTCGACGCAGAAAACACACTTGTGGGGATTCAAGTGAATTTTATAGTATCTGCATCTCTCAAAAATCAACTGTAAATGATCTGGATGCTGGATCCTCTTGCGAGAATGAGCGGGCAGATCATCAAGGTAAGGCTCGACAATGGCTTTATGTCATGAAAAGCAAAGTTCATGGCTCGTTGAAAGGTTGCCCCTGCGTTTTTCAATCCAAAGGGCATTTTTCTATACGCAAATGTACCCCAAGGGAAAATAAAAGCAGTTTTATGCTGGTCTTCCGGTTTAATTTGGATTTGATTGTAGCCGGAGAAACCATCCATAAACGAGAATACCTCACTACCCACACATGCATCTATGATCTGATCAATAAATGGTGTGGGGTAATTGTCCTTAGGACAGGCTTTGTTAAGGTCTCGAAAGTCCATACAAACGCAAATAGTCCCTTTCTTTTTATCAACAGGAACTGGGTTGGACACCCATTTAGTCAAAGCTACGGGATATATAAAACCTGCTTTCAACAGCTTTTCAACCTCTGCCTTCACAGCCGCCGCTTTACGCAGGTTCACGGGGCGTAATTTTTGCTGAACTGGCTTGGCATCAGGATAGGTTGGGATCTCATGTTGAACAATAGATGGATCAATGCCTAGCATCTCCTCATATGACCAGGCAAATATATCACGGAATTCCTTGAAAAGGGCAGTATAAATGGCAATCTCCTCCGGAGAGCAGTTTGCACCTATATAGATATTTTCCACGACATCTGGTTTTACAGAGATGTTGATCGGTATAGTGGCGAAAATGTTTGCCATATTCCCCTCGGCAAACACTCCTTCCCTAGGTAAAGGGTTGACAGGTGTATCAACATCATCCAACAGTCTCACATGAAACTCTTGGTTTTCTATCTTGCTTAGCTCTGGAAGGAAATAAGATCGGTGATGAAGATCCTCACATATCTTATCACGTGCACACATAGCTTCCAGAATAGCTTCATCGGAAGGTAAAATGGTGTCGAAGCAATCTATGGAATGTAAAGAGTTTTCCGCCCATGCAGACATATAGACTTCTTCCAGATCATCCGAGACTGTAAGAGGATCTAGAATGGGATCCACAGTGGTTTGGGTAATAGCTTGATACACCACTTCCACTGCAGATAAGGGCACTTCCAGTTCCTGAGGGGTTGGGAGGACCCAAGGATCAGTCCTACCAACCACCGAATCAATGGACTTTCCCACAGTAGTAGAACCGATATAAAGGACTGGAGCTGGAATATCGAATGTGCCCATCAATGATGCATACATTCCATCCCCCAAGCTCTGTGCAGCAGGTTTGGCCTGATCAACCAATGGAAAAGTGGAATCTTTAGACTCTAAGCGGCATTTTCGGGTAAAATCAAGTTGGTCAATAGTGACCACCTTTCCCTCATGTGGAAAAACCACGACACGAAAGACAGTTGATGCAACAGCAGACATTGCATAAGTCCAATTCCTACCCAGAAGCAAATTGTAGTCCAACGGAGCATCAATCACTTCGACTTCAACAAACACTGCTTTGCCAGCCAACTTAATCTCAAAAGCAGGCAGGATACCATGTGGACGGAAAGAACTTCCATAAAAAACAGTAAGTAAAGTGGTTGATGGGACCAGCTCTGGGGATCCAAGAGCTTTCCAACAAGCCAGGGACATAACACAAGTAGAGGCTCCCTCATCAACAACTGCTCGTCCAATGGTCTTACCACCATGGACAACATCTATCGATAGAGCTACATGGTAAGGGAGGCGAATTTTAACATCAGATAGATGAAATTTCGTTGTGAGACTCGAAGAGTCCATGCTACCTAAAGCTGCTAAGAGGGCATCCCGCTGAGCGGGACAACTCTGTAGCACCTCCAAAGCTGACATTGCACACGGAGTCTGAGCCAAGTCTTCAACCACAGAGTAGTTAGAAGCGGCTCTGGAATTTGGGTTATGCAAAGCATTCTTAAAGACACCTTTGGGTATCTTTGGCATTATTTCCGCAGGTTTCTCTATAGTGAGAGGGTTGGAAGGTTCAACTACAGCTTTACCCTTCTCATCGATCTCTTTCTCATAGTTTTTGTTCCTGGTTTGTAACAAAGTTGAGGATCTAACCATGTTGATATAATTGGGTCAGGGGCAGCTTGAGTGCCCCCTGCTACGGTAGAAGCTGAAGCATAATTATGCCCTTGGGGAAATGGATCCTTCAGGACAGCCGGTGGTTGAGCTTGGAGCAGCTTCTGAGCTTGTTCCATGAGGGGACAAAGATGAGTAAGGTGGTCCCCTTGGCACAACTTACAAGGGAACTTGACTTTCTTCTTTTCCTTTTTGCCCCCATCAGCTTTATTTGCGGGCTTTGGCTTGTTTTGATTTTGGTTTCCCTCTCCCTTTTTACCTTTCTTCTTCTTCCCACCGGGCTGTTGATTGCCCTTGGAAGAGGTTTGTGCAAAAACATTTGCACTTTGGGAGGAGGGGGTAGCCTTTACTGCCTCCGCCATAGACTGTTTGACAGACAATTGGTGAAGTTGTTTTGTCAAAGACTCTACAGTGGGAGAGTTTACGGATCCAACCACACCATCGGCATGGGGTCCAGGCTTGGGTTTCTCAGCCTCATGCGAAGGCATTTGTGCCTCAGGGATAATTTCATATAGAATCCCAGACTGTGAATAAATCAAGTCCAGCTGCTGGGCCCTGAGTATGGCTTCTTCTTCACTAGTCACTCCTGATGTGGAAACATCCTTAGATATGTATGGCAACAATGACTTAAGGAACCACTCTAATAGAAACTCAGGAGGGATGGTAGCTTTGATAAGACTCTTTCGCCTCCTCCACTCTTGCTTATGATCCGAGATGTGGGTTGCCTTATTTTGTCTGAAATTAGGCAACAAGTCTGTTCCAAAATCATAACGGACCGGAAGCTGAAAGTGACTGAGGAAAGCACTAGCTAGGTCCCAGAAACTACTAAAAGCAGCAAAAGGCAGCTCAATGTACCATTTTGCCACAGTGCCTATCAAGGTCCTCTGGAACAGCCTCAATCTCACTGAATCTTCATTCAATGAGTTGGAAGAACACCATAAATGGAAGGTGGTGGCATGAGCCCCAGGATCTTCACCAGCCTTACCTTCGAACTTAGGGATGTCCGAGGGAAGTTTGGTGGGAACAGGTGGCCACAAAGGGTCATGCCTCACCGGGTCATTCATCAATTTTGATAAGTCTGGCAAGTTCAAAGTTGCCAGAAAAGGAAGTTTGGGCCTAACCGGTGCACTAGATGTGCCATCTTGGGGATTAGAGGGTCCATCCCCTGAATGCCCATAGGTAAAGGTGGGGTTTCCCCCTGACACCGATTGTGAAGTGGGAAGGTTGCCTTGAAACGGATTCCATCCGTAGGCCACAGGATTTTGGGTGGGAGGTGCAGTGTAAGTGGTTCGGGCCATCCCCATAGAAGCTGGGGTCCGAAAGACTGGAGCAGGTATCCCTCCTCTAAACAAAGAAAAGGGAGAGCTCGTGTATGGGACTGAAATGGGGGTTTGGAAGCTTTTCCCGTAAGAGGTGTTGCTCCCAAACTGCACTCCTACATATGAAGGAGATGGACCTACGTATGGACTGGATGGGGGAATATGCCCCCCATTCCAAGGAAATCCTTGGACATAAGCCGAGGATCCTACCGGACCACTCTGAGTAGTGTAAGGGAAGGAAGAAGGAATGGTAGGTATACTGGGGATCCCAACAACCGTGTTACCAGAAATACCTCCTATGTTGGAGTGAACCGGTGGTTTAACCACCTGGCTCGCTGGAGTCAAAGGTGTAGAAGACAAACTAGATGTAGGGGCTCTAACCGGGGGAGGTAGTACCCCTTCAATCGGAAGGGTTGAGGTAAACACAAAAGAACTTTCTTCTACAGAAGACATGACTCTACTCAAAGGGACACCTACTACTGGTGAACTAAAAGGTCTAACTTGGACAATCACAGGATCGTTAAGATCAGTTAAGGGGGTGTTAAAATTTCTTGCAAACTCGTCAGTCTGCAATTCTTCTATCTCGACTGTGTCAAAATAAAAACGGTTAGCTATCAATTCTGGTTCACCAAGAACCTCACTTATTCCTACTGGTTCAAAAGAACCGTCTGTGTCTAATCTTCGCCTTTGGGGTAAATGCGCTAGGCAAATTTACTTTATATACTGTATATTCTACGCTATTATGTATATATCTGTATATATATTTTATGTGTGTGTCAGTATGTAAACATTGCACTATGTGCAGGCAGGTAGGTCCAATTTGAAGTGCGCCCATTCCCCTAACTACTCCACCTATTCAAGTTGTCAACAGCCAGAGGCCCGAAAGAGTCCCAGGTGGAGGCTCCAATGCAGTGAGAGGAGGAAGGTTTCTCAACCTTCTTGACCTTCTAACAAGTTGGTCCTCCAGAATTAAAAATTTGACTAATCACACCCTAAGGTCAACTAAACACAAGCAAATCCACAGAGCATACACTAAAAAGATCCTAGAGTCTCAAGCAATCAAACCAGGGTATAAATATATGCTTTCCCGAAGAAAGCTGATGAACGATTACTTGGCATCCTTGAGGGGTTCTCAGGCACAAGCGGAGGAATCACCCACCACCCTCCTGCACTTTCCACAAGGGTTACCTTCCAAGCCCATTCAAGGTGAACCAAAAATAACCTTCCGGTTTACCTAGGTATGAACCCTAAAAGACAGAGACTAAAGGCTACCTTGATAATACCAGCTGTCTGGGGGGACAGTCGTCAGCCGAACTCATACGCATGGGCAGGGTAGCTGAGCCCAAAACTCTGTCTAGGACAGAATCCCCAGATGCATAAAAGTCCTAGGTTACGTTTTGACAAGGATTCATATTGTTATCTCCTCTGTCCAAGCCTCCACGTGGCCTAGTGCTTAACTCCTGTTTGAGAGGAGCTTCCCAGATACAGTGATAGAATCAAGGATTTACCTAAAGAACGGTCCACTACGTCTGAGTTTATAACTTGTGGGAAGTTTACACTCCCTAGCCCACAAGTCTAGCTTAAGCTAGTAGGTGAAAGGCCCCTAGAAATAAAACTTACTAGTAAATTTTAATTTATGCGTTTATTTTAAGGGCTGTTTCTTACTCAAGAGGAAATGGAAGTGATATACTGTATGGTGTTTTGACTCAGCAAGAAATAAATGAAAGTAAAGTGCATTCAAAGCAAACTATTACTCTAAAACAAACTTCTTTTCATTTTTTCAAATATGTATTGATGAACTAAAGCATTGATAAGAGAAACTAAGCCTATGTTTTTGTAATTTTCTGAGATTATATATTTTTAAAATGAAGCAAACACTACTTATGCAAAAATCACAATGCAAAAGACTAACTATGTTTTGTTTTTCACTTTAAAAATTGCTCAAAAATCTACTATGCATCTACAATGCAATATGCTTGAGTAAACTTGAAACTTATGAACTGTATACAAACTACAAACTGAAACAAACAGGCTGACAGAACCAACAGACCAGCAAGAGAAGCAAGCTAGGAACCCTAGCTTGGGTGCAAACAATGACACAAAACCACTGTAGACTTAAAAAGGCAAGTGCAAACCAGCAACTGTCAGAAAGCAGACTGGAAAAAATAGAGCCCAAGACCCTGATCACTGATCTGGACTAAGACACTTTAACCAAGAACCCAAACAAGCCAAATGCTTTAGGATGCAAACAGTAAATAAACCAAGTAAAAAGACTCAAAGGATTTCAAAAAGCACTAAGATGTGATCACCTGAGGAAATTAAGCAAACTCTACAGCATTCTTAAAGAAAGTCTTCTCAGAAAACAAGGACTATAACAAGAAAAGAAACAAGCAAACTCTTCTTTAAAAATCCCAATCTTCAGGAGTACTCGCGACTGTCTAACAATGCAACTCACGAATGCTCGCGACTATGCAGTATAACAACCCGCGAATGCAACTTTATACTCGCGACTGTTCAGTGGAACAACCCGCGAATGGGTATAAAAAATTTCTCAAAAGCAAAGAAAAAAACCCTAAGACTTTCAAACGCTGAAGCAAGCAAGAGCCAGGATAGAAAAACCACAAACAGACTCACAAGCAAAACTGGTCAGGATAATAGAAATGACCTACAACAATCTAGGCTTCCCCAGTGGAGTCGCCAGTTCTGTTGTAAGGGATTATGCACCTAATAATCGTAGGTCGGGGGTTACCAACATACTCAAACACTTGCAGGCAATTGACTTCTAAAGTGCAGAATAGGAAATAGGAGGGTTAGAGGAACTTGCTTGTTAAACGAAGTTCGATCCTTGCTAGTCCTCTTCCGATATGCTCCACTTCCAAAGTCTTCAAGGCTCACTCCTCTTTCACCTGTTCAGAGACAATATTCCAGATATAGAGTGGTTCATACATATATATTAGCAGGTTATATAAATCAAATATGAAATACTAAAGCATAAACAATTATCAAACCAAGATATATGAGACACATGTGGAAGAAGTAATCTCTTTATTATCAACAATGAGAAATTTCAGAGTACAACCAAACATCTGAGACAAGGACTCCTCTGTCACCAAAGGATTATGAGTTTCACTGCTCCAAAGACTTCTGTGAACAATCCACCAACATAACTTTTCTCTCAAAGTGTAAGTCCCTACAACCCTCCCCAAGGCCTGTATTTATATGGGTGAAATAAGGCAGTTCTCGAAGGTTAGGGAGAGGTTATAGCAATTAGGGAAATTAAGTAAAATGACTTAACTAAACTCCCATTAATGCGTGTTTTTATATTTTCACGTTAAGAGGCACATTCGCGGGTATGTAGTAGAACAACCCGCGAATGACTCGCGACTCTGTATAAGCGCAACCCGCGAATACATGGATTCGCAACTTGCTGTAAGGGAGACTCGCGAATGATGCGCAAGTTGTCTATAAAGAGAGTCGCAAATACATCCTAACATGGAAAAATGGCAAAGTAACTAGCTGGATGAAGGTAGAATGTATTTCATGACAAGCCAAGCTATAATGTTAAGGGAAAACCTCTATCCATAAGTGTCCTTTTGTGTGCCAACATGAGGGATATCAGCACTCGGACGGAGAGGTGCCACTCAGGTGTATAACAAACATTCAAAGGGCGCATAGAATAAAATGTAAAGAAATGCTTTCCCGACAGAGTTATTGGTGGCAAGAAACTTTCAGGTTTGTTGAAGCTGCTAAGCATAATGAATCAAGGTCGAAGGTGGATCAAGGGTCGAAGGCATGCAAATTTGATCGTGGACCTATCATGTGACCCATTGGTCTTAAGCAATGTATTTTGTGAAGCAAGCCCAAGTAATTGAACTTCGATCGGATGCGGATATCCAATACCACCGCTGGGATGCCCAGCTGATTCGTGGGCCTTGACAAAAGAATGGTTGGCCACCCTTGCCTTGAAGTTACAAGAGAAAAAGGCAAAGGGCGTAGCAGGATGAACCAATGTGTCTGAATGAGTGTAAGCTTCATTGCCCAAATGCAATTGGTGTTGACCACACTATACTAGGGGACCTGCTAGTAGCAAGAGAGGCCAGGCGGTGACGATTGAGAGGTTGTAACTGAGCATTCCTAGCCACATGAGAAGAGAATTCAAATGGAAAGGCCATAGGCTCGTGGGGCTCCTCACGGATTCTAGCTCACATCCAAACCTATGATTGGGGAACGGGGCAACGGTACACCCATGAAGCTGAAAGGAAAGGCCTGCCAGGGCATATTCCCATAGGTGCAGGATTCTTTAAAAAGTGGATGGATGACTCAGAGACCCAGGACCTAAGTCACAAGTTCTTGGTATATATGACTTGTGGGTTGTTGGATATATCTCTGGGAGGATGCTAGTTCTCTTGATTCAAAAAAGAAACTCTAGCTCTTAGAGTAAGTAGTCTGGGAGTAAGGGTTCTGGTCCTGACCGTTAAGCCCGAGTTAACACTAACTCTAGGAGTAAGGGTTAAAGACTAGGAGTAAGGGTTGGATTCCCTCCTGCCTGCCAATAATAATAGCAATAAGCATCCTTTCACTTAGTTGAGGGAGGTACTGTCGTTGAGCGTAGTGAGCCGCCCTCCCTATATTTTAGTTACTCGGCAACAAGATGGGTTTGTATAGTTTGGTTAAGCAGGGGAGTTGGACCAGTTTACATATTTAAAGTTCACTGAAAAGAAGGATCACCGACCGATTCCAAAGTGCAATTTAAGTTTAACTCATTATATATTGGAGAGCACTATTACTTACACCCTCATGGGATCTTCCTCCTTCTAGGGTAGCACATAAAAAAAAACTCAAAGATATTAAAACTCACAGATATTAGATTCTTTGCACAACAGCTTGGTTAAGATTCTTTCTTTGCAGCTTGGTATGAAGATCCATTATGATATAAACAGGAGCCACTTGATATGAATTACTTTGCATTTCCATACATACATGGATTGTTTCTTTGCATATTGAATACAGATCAAAACCAACACATGAATCTATCACAAACAAAAATAAACCAAAAGATTACATATTCACATTGAGGGATGGATCAACTAGCAATGACAAGGGTGCATTGTTAATAAGATCGCTATTCATTTATCTTGTGAAAAAGATGGAATGGGACGAGTCATCAGTAATCTCATTATCTCTTTTGGGTCTGGTCTCGCTATGTTCTATATATATATATAAATATCTGAAGCATGCTAGCACTACTATGCCCTAGATATGATGATTACTAAATACCTGTACTTGGATTATATATAATACTTGTACTTTATTGTTCTCTACAATAAGGAAAGAAAAGAGAAGTTCAAGTGAAATGTGGTGTTTTTCTTGCTTTCCTATATCTTTTTATTGGTGTTTTTTTCCTATGTATGGGCTGGCTAAGCAAAGAGCATATTTATTAGTTAGGCTTGTACCGAATAGGAGATTGATTTAGTTTCTTGTCGAGGAGAGATTGATCTGGTTACTTTGCTGGGATAGAGGTTCATAAACAACCAAGCAGCATATTGATCTAGTTACTTTGCTGGGATAGAGGTTCGTAAACAACCAAGCAACATATTGATTTATAGAGGGCATGTTAGTTATGAATGAAGGGAATGAATGAAAAATGAACTCTTATTATGTGGGTGGCTTATTATCATGTGGCTAGATTCTACTCATTATGTACATTCAATACTAGCTCATTATCGGGGTTGAATATTCTCTGGTTGCTTGCAAATCTTGTCCCTAGTTCAGTTAGGTGAAGTTTTATGATGTGGGTGATTCCATGAAGGTGGGTAACACTTTTTGGCCAAATTTGGCGATGAAAACTTGGTTTTTTACTCATCTGCTAGATAGAATCCCTCGAAACGCATATATGTCATGTGAATTTCGACTTGCAGTAAAAAAACAAATTGTAGAATATTATGTTGGATTCCCAATGATATTTTTTTTTAAATATTCTGATGTCATTTAATGTGTGAAATTTTTCTTTTAATGAACAGTGTGATCTTAAAACTTTAAAGAAGTTAATAAGTGGCTCGTGTCCAACCCCAATAATTCAATCTTAAATTAATAATTTAAAAAAATATATATATGAGCATGATCTACACATAATGCACTATCGTTTGCATATTTTTTTGTTAATTTATTTCTCAATATACAATTATTTATTATTTTTTGAAAGTGACCACATCTGATTTCAGCATCATTTTATACACATGTGTGTCCATCCCAACTTTTTTTTTCAGTGTTTTCAAAAATTGAAAAACCAAAGACACCCTTTTGAAGAGAACACGTTGATGTGTGGGCTGTACATTTTTATGAAATTTTTGGATGTGTATATTTTACCCTACGTATTTTTCTTTGAGCTGCTTCGAAGTTGTTGTCTGGTTTTCCAAGTGTAAGTTTTAGAACTAATTAAAAGAAAAACGCATATGAATGCCAAAATGCATGCATGATATCTCAATGGATAGAGGATTCAGTGACGAATCTATCGATATGAACTCTGCTAAGTTTTGTGCCATGAATGGCAGGGTTTACACCCCTGGAAGACACAGAGAAACATTGATTTTCTTGAAAGAGGGATAAATCTCTGTGTTTCAAGCCCTCGATCGAGGTATTTAAATACCTCAATCGAGGGTTTTTCGGAACCTCGATCAAGGTTTTATTAAACCGTTGTCTGGTTTTCTAAGTGTAATTTTTATAACTAATGAAAAAAAAACCCATATGAATGCCAAAATGCATGCATGATATCTCAATGGATAGAGGATTCGGTCACGAATCTATTGGTATGAACTCCGCTAAGTTTTTTGCCATGAATGGCAGGGTTTACACCCCTGGAAGACACAGAGAAACATTGATTTTCTTGAAAGAGAGATAAATCTCTTTTTTTCAAGCCCTCGATCGAGGTATTTAAATACCTCGATCGAGGGTTTGTCGGAACCTCGATCGAGGGTTTATTAAACCCTCGATCGAGGCTTTGATAAACCCTCGATCGAGCTAGTCTTAAACACTTCAAAAAAATCTTTGTACATGACTATCAATATACTAGCATATTTTTTTGGGATATAAGCTTTAGCTTATATATATTATATATAATATTATATTCATGTAGGACATTTTAGAAATGGGTTTCAAGGACCCATCTAAGAGAATTTAAAAGAAAAATTACAAAAGAATAAAGGGGAAATGGGAAATTATAATTTCTTAAATATGGTAAATGTAAAAATAAAATAAAAACATAAGTGAAAAAATTAAAAAAAATAATGAAATATAAAATAAAAAAGAATAAGGAGGATACTTATTCTCAACATTGTAATAAATATAAAGAATTTAAATTTTTTAATTTTTCATATCCGAATAAATGATAAGAATATAAATGCATAAGAAGAAGAATTGAAGGAGCAATAATATAATACTTATAACCATAGTGAAATATACTTGTAACAAGGGAAACCGTCCTTTGTTTTTTAGATTTAGTTTTTTGAAACTATGAGAGAGGCATCAAATTTTAGGGAACAAGAAAACTCTTTCCATAGTTCACCTAGAACATATAATTAGAATTCTCTAATTGTATAGATAAATGTGTACATAAACATAATTGACAATTATAACCTATTGCCAATCTGTTTCATCTAGACACGAGTACATTAAGAATATAGCAAATGGATAAGACTCATGAAATAAACATGACATGCCAACTCGCTCAACTCATAAAAAAATGTTTTTTCATAGTGATAATAATATGTTGTGCCCCATATATGCGACCTTGTGACCCTCCTTATAACTAAATTTAATGAAGTTTAATTTTTTTCTGGACCAAAGATATTAACAAAAACATTGAACTCTATGTTGAAAAGAGACATGGATTTAAACAACACTATAGATGACATTGATTATGAATATTGTGTGCAGTGACCAAGTGGGCAAACTATTTTTTGTAGCAAAATGACCATGATGTAGATACAATAAACCATTCAATGCATCCTAGAATGATAACTCAAAACTTTAACCAATAGTTGTGAAACCTTGATGGTGATGCCAGGGATTCATTTTGGAGCTTTAACAATAATTTTAGAGTCTATGAACTACATGCATTTAATTTTTTTAATGCTTATATTCAAGTAGTATCATGGTGTGTTTTCATTAGAATTCAACATCTAGCTTGTTTATGTCATCAATGGTTGGTAAGGAATTTCAACATCATTTGATTCCTATCAGCAATATATCCAATGTGTATACAATGTAGTACCTGGAAATGTAGTGAAATGTTTTAAATACTAAAAATAATTTTCTCCATATATAATTTTTAATTTTAAAAAGATACAATTATGTGATATGACTTTGAATTTACACTAATTTTTATCTTAATTGTCATGTTCTATTCCTCCCTGGGCCCTGAGCTTTAAATATATAACTCGAGGATCTATACCATAGGCAGATCGTAGTCCTGAGAATCCAGGTCGAGTGGACACAACTCATCTAAGTTCAATTCATCAACTGAATTGCATGCATCATTACCATAGTATTGTTTTTGCATTGAACCAATGATAGCAATGATGCATGCAATTCAGTTGATGAGCTGAACTTAGGCGAGTTGTGTCCACTCGACCTGGATTCTTAGGACTATGATCTACCTATGGTATAGATCTTCAAGACAGATGTTTAAATCCCAGATCCCAAGGCGGAATAGAATAGAACGATTAAGATAAAAATTATTGTTACATTCATATTCATATCACATAATTGTAGTTTTTTAAAATAAAAAATTATATACGAAGGAGCAAAGTATTTTTAGTACCTTTATAGAAATGAAAATGTGAGCATGAAAAAAAATATGACCTCATTTCCTTGGGTTATATCAATGTCCATTGTTTACTCTTCAAAATTGTTATTGTGCCACACATTTGCAGTTAATTTTGCTAGTAAATTATTGAATGACATTAGAATTTACATCAATAACACGTGACTAAACATGATACTAATTCTCATTTCAACAAGAATTGAAAATGTTCAATGACATGAATTCAAATGGGGATTCAAAATACAAGGTGTCCAAGTATCTTTTGGAAGACTTCATTAAATGCTTAAAACTTTAACTAAAAAAATATTCGAGTGCCCATATTCGTGTGTGCACACGAATATGGACACCCAAAAAATTATTTAATCAAAGTTTTTCAAATCTCGTATTGTTCATGGGAACAAAATATTCGAATTCAATTAAAAACAAACATAGAATTATATGATAATAAAATTTAATAAAACATAATTTTGACTAGAAAAATAATACTTGTGGGTAATAGTACATACATTGAAGAAGAAACAAGTAAAAGCGTTACTACTACCACTTCCTCTAGGTTTTATGTGTAGATATTAGTCGTGGAGTAATTGGAGTTATAGATGTTGGATTAATATATGATCAATCATATCTATAACTCCAATTAATCCATGACCCATATCTACAAATGAATATAAATGACCATTTTCTATCCAACAAACGCAGTGAATTATATCAAATGTTTGTCATCTATTTATAGTAAAAATGATTAAAGATGCTCGATCGAGCTTGTTTGAACCCTCGATCGAGCTTTTCTTTAACCCTCAATCGAGCACTTGTACCTTGATCAAGGGTTTTTCAAACGCTCGATCGAGGATTTAAGAAAACCTCGATGAAGGGTTTAAAAAAACCTTGATCGAGGTCTTAACACCTCGATCGAGGTACGTTTTTGTGTTTTTTCCGAAATTGCGTTACCAAAAAGTGTAACTCACCTCCATGGATGCACCCATGTGCCTCACTTGCTAGATTTTAACTATCAAATTAGTACCTAGTCAAGTTGGATTACGTATAGCAAATAAAGGAGCAGAACAAGTGGAAGAAGTAATCACTATCACTATACAAGTTTATCCATTCAATTACTAGATAATTTCCATTATTCAAGTTATAGGGTGTTTCGTATATTAAGCATTACTAATCATTTCCTATCGTGAAATTCAATATTAGTCTATATATGATGCTCACTATACTACTAATCTTGAATTGATTGGATTGGCAGGAACTTTAGTGGATAGATGATCGGATCCTTTGTGACTTATCTGCTAGTTGTACTTTTACTACGATGCATCCTGTAACTGGCTCATTACTTGATTCAATATACCAAACTTTATAAAGACAAAAAAAAAACACACATAAAAAAGAAAGGAAAGCTCTGCAGCCACAAGGTGCAACACAGGTTTTTCTCTTATAGCAAATAGAGAGACCAGAGCAACTAGAACTTCGAGTTACCCTATGAGTTATTACATTTTAGGATCTATACGGACAGAGGGACGGACTGTACCTAATGTTCTATTAAAGGGTGTTTCTCTTCTCGTAGCTCTGATTCAAGTGGGACTTTTTACCACCCACCTATTTCTTCTTTTTTGGATAGATAACTTGGATAGAAAACAAAGAAACACAATTCTAGGCTCTCTGGGCCAGCAATATTCATCCTGGAGGCCATTTAATGCGGCCGCAACAGGCTTGATGCTCAAACCTGCAACGACCGCATTACATGGCCTGCAGCAGGCCAAGTATTGCTCGGTGGCAAGGAGCAAGACCATTAGCTATTTATTATATACGAATATTATATAATCCAACCAATATCTTAGATACAAATAACTACAATCCATTAGGATTTCTTAGATCATCAAGAAGGCAAAGCACGAGGAATCTCTCTTACATACTCTTATCTCCACCTAACTTCAGATACTGTGTCTGAACTTTAGTTCATGAAAGACTAACCCCTTGTTTCATCATGTCGAGTAGTTATCCTGGATTCAGAGACGAGCAAGACTAAGAGTTATTCTACCATTTCTTTACTAAGAACAATTTCTCTTTCATTGCTTGGTGGATAGAAGGAAGAATAGAGGTAAATCGCTTGGATGAATAGCAGATAAGAAATAGATGCATTCAGAAGAGGAGCAGAGAATAATTTCTTCTTTAGAGCTTTGATAGAAGAGAGAGATAGCGCGCTTGGTTAAAAGGAATAGTTAGTTAAGATCTATATACCATGCAGTCTGGTCATGCTAGATATTATATGCTTGGCTTACAACCTAGATGATATTATATACTTGGCTAACGACTGACAAAAGAACCACTAGCAAGTCAAGTCAGAGGAGGGTATGGCACTTGCCGAGAAAACAAAGATTAGCTTAACTACCCCCTATCCTTCCCCATCAAAAATACCATGAATTCCAGTCTCTTTAGTCTTAGTTTAGTATTAGTATAGAAAGGAAATAGAAAGTAGATAGAGTAAGTATTATTTGTAGTTTATATATAAGGTGTAGGAAATAGAAAGTATAACAAGTATAGGAATAATAATTAGTAGTTTATAGAAGTAATAAAAGGAATAAAAAGGAATAGAACCTCTTACTATTTTCACGTAGTAGGCTATAATTACAGTAAGTGAAACTCTAACTAACCTATAAGATACATAAGAAGATATAAGAATACGAAACTTATTTTAGACTTTGGAAATTCATGAAAAGATATACCATTTTGAATATCCTTAGTTAGTAGCATTCATCACACAAATATCCCTTAGAGCTATTAGAGAGATGATGGTTATAAAAGCTATACAAATTGACGTGGGGAAATGTGGGCCCTACCAGTGATAAATAATGATAAAGGACCTACAGGGACCAACATATGAAAGGACCTACCTTTTTTACTTCATCGTGCTACCCTGACCAGGAAGAGAATTAGCCTATTTTGGGATGTCCCCTTGAGTTGCTTTTCGAGTGTCACCCTATTAGTTATCAAATTTTGAGGCTATATGCGTATGGTACTGTAGGTCTATCCATGTCTCCACGTCACATGGAGCTCTATTTGTCTTACCTAACATCATGCTTTATCCTTAGAAATCTACCTATCTCCACCACTACTGAACTGGCAACGAGTGGTGATGATCCTATCAATCTATCATGATGGGGATTACCTTCTATATTTAGACTCATATGGAAGACGGAGGGGGAAGAGGAACTTTTGTGTATGTTCAGTAGTAACCACAAATATTTTAAGGGCTCTGTTTCCCTTCAATTCCCTCTGGGGTTGACCACGTGTTCATGTTCCCATTGCTTGATGATCGATCACCTTGCTGTTGGACGAATTAAAGTAACTGAGAGGGGGGGTGAATTAGTTACATACCAAAATGCATCTTTTTAAGGATGTTTCAGATTTATTATGGACATATGTTTAAACCATTCAACATATATCAACAAATTATGTAACAATCAACATTCAATCACATCAACGAACACAAGACACAATGTTTTCACGAGGAAACAATAAAAAACTCTTCTTCTTAAGAATGAAAGGTAAGCTCCAACTCCTCTTTACATTCTTTTATTTTGCCTGAGCTTCAAACCAGCTGAGACTGCTACCTCTGGAAGCTCCAACTTCCAATTATACAAGCACCAACTTGTTTCTATTTTCTGGCAACAACCAGAGGGATGCTACAACACCCCAAAGAACTCTGTTCTCCCTTGCTCCACCCTACCACCCTGATTTTTCTTTGAATTACAGAATGAATCAAACCCTTACAACCCCTCACTATCTATGATTTGGCTTTATAAATCAGCATTTACATTATGATTATGAATTAGACAGTATTACAGATATTCATAACAGATGTGATAATTCTATCTCTGTACATTTTTCTCTATTTATCATCAAGACTAAGCACATACAGAACTCACCAAGATTGTCACTATATCATTCATATATTCTTTCTCATTTGGACCCGTTCATCATCTTCTCTTTTCTTTTTCTGCACCTATCTTTTGTTATTCTCCTCTGTTCTTCATACTCTGCAACTGTTAATCTCTATTCATCATTGTATCTATCTCTTCAATCCTTTTCTGCAATGTGCTCAATCGCTCATATTCAAAATTACCTTACTGAACAGCTCACACCCTTTAGTCTGCTTGCTACAAAATATACATATACATATACATACATATATA
>LPNX010587584.1:692384-775678 GCA_001517045.1 Pseudotsuga menziesii
ATGCTGATCTGTAAAAAAATGATTCACATTCCATGAATACCATAGATTCTCAAAGTCTCTAACTAAAAAACCCTTAAGTCCTTTGAATACCCAGCTTGTCTGAATCTCTGCATTCCGCGAATAGTCATTCCCTAATTCTCTGATCCTATTGGCTTCTCATCGAATCAATACTGTGCTAGACTCTTCATGTTCCACTATTTCCAGTTCAAAGGGCCCTGGGCTCGGCTCTGAATATGGAGATTTCCTCTGCTTTGGGGTTTTACCTTTCACAATGGAGTTCCATTCTCCCTTACTCCAAATCACTTCATTCTAGACATTGCTCTGCAATGCCATGCCACGCCACTTCAGCATGTTTTCGACTTCCTCCACATCTTTATCCAGCGCCACATTCCTTCTGGTCTGGCCAGAGCTTAAGCCATCTGTACTGTTCATCTCCTTCTGCGGTTTTGGTCATCAATTGCTTGAATGCATTTTAAATTTTTAAATCGGAAGTTTATTTGCTTATTCTCTTGCCGTTACGGAAAGATAATCAGCTTCAGTCTTGATATTCTTCTCCGATGCATTTGCCTTAGTCGGCTGATTGTTTGGTTCCACGTCGGAACGTTTTGTTCTTTCATTCTCCACCGTTGCGGGCAGCAGACTATGAAGTCTCCCGATCATCGCTTTGATTTTTCAACCCTGCATTGTGGTTGTCGCCGATCCTTGAGTTGTGGGATTCCGCCATTGCGGATGCAAAAGTCACTATCCTTCCACCATTGCGGATGAAAAAATCACTATCCTTCTAGTTTTTTATTCATTTCTCCTCCAATGAAGAGTTTGCCCATTGTCGCCGATCCTTGAGTTGTGGGCTTCTGCCGTTGCGGATGAAAAAAGTCACTATCCTTCCGCCGTTGCGGCTCCTGATTTCACTATCATGCTGATGATAATATACTGTAATAATATCTGCTATCATGCCGACGATAATATCCTAATTCCACTATTCCGCTATCATGCCGACGATGCTATTCCTGTATAATATACCTGTGTTGCAAAGTTTGACAGAATGACAACATCTTGGCCAACAAACTCCCCCTTTGACATGATGGCAAACTTTGAAAGATTTCTCCCCCTTTTGACATCCATGGCAAAGACTAGAAATAATGCTCCTCCTGTGAGCATGACTCCCCCTGTCACTGTTTCAATCTGTAATGTGAATGAGAATATATTCATAGTGGACAAACCCCCAGCTGAGCTCGAAGCATTTCAAACTGAGATTTGGGAAGGGGCTTAGTGAAAATATCAGCAAGCTGATCTTTTGTTCCAACATATTCAAGCTTAATCACCTTGGAAAGTACCTGCTCTCTCAGAAAATGATACTTTATAGGTATGTGTTTAGTCTTTGAATGCATCACTGGGTTCCTTGAAATACTTATTGCACTTGTATTATTACAAAAAATGGGAATGGGATCATTATACTGTATGTGCATATCCTTCAACATCTGCTTCATCCAAAGGATCTAAGTACAACATCCTACTGCTGCTATATACTCGGCTTCAGCTGTAGATAATGAAACAGATGATTGTTTCTTACTGGACCAGCTTACCAAACAACCTCCAAGAAAGAAGGCAGCACCACTGGTACTTTTCCTGTCATCCATACATCCATCCCAGTCAGCATCTGTAAATGCATATAAGTCAAGAGAATTACCTGTTGGATACCATAAACCATGATTTGTTGTTCCTTTTAAGTATCTTAAAATCCCCTTTACAGCCAACAAGTGACCATTCTTAGGTGAAGCCTGAAATCTTCCAACCTGACAAACAACATGCATAATGTCTGGTCTAGTTGCTGTAGCATAGAGTAGACTGCCAATCATGGATCTGTACATAGTCTGGTCTACATCTCCAGAGTCATCATCTTTACTGAGTTTACATCCAGTGACCATAGGTGTACCAACTGGCTTACAGTCCTCCATTTTGAATTTCTTTAACATTTCATTAATGTATTTAGTCTGAGAGATAGAGATACCTCTATCACATTGATTGATTTTTAATCCAAGAAAGAACTTCATCTCTCCTGGCATAGACATTTCGAATTCCTGCTGCATGCTTTCAGCAAACTTTGTGCTCAGTCTATCATCATTACTCCCAAAAATTATGTCATCAACATAAACTTCTATAATAATCAGGCTGTTATTCTCTTCTTTAATGTACAGGTTACTATCTATGTGACCTTTCTTGAATCCTTGCTGCATCAAGTAGTTATCTAGTTTGGAGTACCATTCCCTAGGTGCTTGATTTAATCCATATAACGCTTTCCTCAATCTGTAAACAAACTGTGATGCATCCTGTACATGAAATCCTTCTGGCTGCTCCATGTACACTTTCTCTTCCAGATCACCATTCAGAAAAGCTGACTTCACATCCATTTGGTAGACTTTAATTTGTTTGGAGCTGGCACATGCTAAGATCAACCTTATTGCTTCCATTCTAGCAATAGGGGTAAATGTTTCATTGTAATCAATCCCTTCTACCTGTGCATAACCTTTGCAGACTAGTCTTGCTTTATTTCTGGTTACTTTTCCTGTATCATCTAGTTTGTTCCTGAAAACCCACTTAGCTCCTATTACATTTTTGTTTGCAGGTCTAGGAACTAGTTCCTAGGTATGATTCTTTTCGATTTGACTAAGCTCTTCCTTCATAGTGTTAGGATTATTAATCCTCCCTTGTCCAAATTTGGTCATATGTCTAAATCGGGAGTCATGTCTAAATCGGGAGTCCATCCAGTCTATTTATAGTCATTAGTACCATTGGTTAAACTTGACCTAATTAGGGCACATGTTTCAGTTACCAAAGTGTGGGGAACACTAATTGAGGCTCACTGCCACTTATTGCACTTGATTGCATAAGTTTAGGAGTCTCCTAGATCAATCCCTACGATTTAGGAAGCAACTGAGAGTGCCAAAACCAACCAAGGTCAGTTCACTTCAGTTAATGACTAGTCAAGCCAAGTTAGGAGTCAGTTACATTCAATTCTAGCTCTCTACATTCAGTTAAATAATGGTTTAATTAATTGCACACATGTGGGATGCTTTTCTCACCTACCACAGTCAGTTAACCATTATTTAATACTAAATGTAACACTTGGTTGTGTTTTAGAACTCCAGTTATGATTTAGACAAGGACAGTTAACTACTGGGTCCTCCAATAGTGATTTAGACAATGTCTTGGTTACCTACAGTCAAGTAGAGTCATCAATTCGAACTTCCTCATGTGGATTCGAATTGCTTGTGGCTATTAAAGCCATTTTACATTATTGTAATTATCATCTGGATTACTTTTTTGATTAATGAAAGCATTCACAGCTGCAAGCAAGAAAGCCGTGCATCCACTTGATGGGGATTTGGTGTTAGGAGATCTTCTTTGTGATTTGTGTGTTTGTCTACAGATCTATATGCTCAAATTTAACATGGTATCAGAGCCTTGACGGATAAGGCACTTCTCCTCCTCGGATCTCCTACTGGATCATTTTTCTTGTTTTGCAGGTACAACTTCGAAATGAATTCATCAGTTCCTCTTCTCACCTGATCCTCAAACTATTTTGAATGGAAGGTGAAGATGATTGGATTTCTGCATAGACGAAAACTCTTTTGGGTGTCTGATGGATTCGGTAGAAA
Source organism: Pseudotsuga menziesii (assembly GCA_001517045.1). Taxonomy (NCBI): domain Eukaryota; kingdom Viridiplantae; phylum Streptophyta; class Pinopsida; order Pinales; family Pinaceae; genus Pseudotsuga; species Pseudotsuga menziesii. The sequence goes on from LPNX010587584.1 coordinate 696,041, forward strand.
TTCATTTGAGAGTGATAATGACTAGCTAAAGGAAAAGGATAAATCTTTTGAAATAATGGAACTGGCTCTTTCTCCTAGCATGCGCTACCACAATAGATCTATTAAAGATCCAAAGGAACTCTGGGCAAGATTGGACAGAACCTTTGGAAGCACATGGAGCACATCCAACACTACAAGCATCCTTGATCCAAAAAAACTCGGCCTCCACTCTCTCTGATGAAGTTGTTCAAGATGAAGAAGAAGCAGAAACTTCTACACAGTCAATTCGAATTGAAGACGGTCTCCATGCAGTGACTCCTTCTCCTGATGCTCCGGAAGTTCATGAGATATATGATATATCATCTTCTCATATTTCTGAAACAGAAGAAAACATTCGAATCTTTGATATTGAAGAAAAACTATGCTGCACTTCCATGCAAACATTCACCGGTTATTTTCCTTTAAATTCTATGCAAAATTTACTAGTAATTGCTTCCGAAAGTGAAGAGAAATTTGATTTTTCTTTCTCTAATGTTGCTGCTGGTGTGCAAATATGTGATACCTTGGATATTTTGGAATAAATATCAGACTACCAGAGTGATCCATTCGCTCCCCATGATCTAGTTTTTCCAGCAAATTCCTGCAGGATTGCATGCACCAAAATTCAGAATTTTGAAGAAGAAGAAAGCCGTGCATCCACCGTCTCGGTTAACCATTTATTTGAATCTGATATTAAAATTATTGGATCTGATATGATATTATTTAGATTTGATCTGATATTTCTTGGTTTAATATATCAAATTCATAATCTTTCAGTACCGCTTGTAGCTGCTCTCATCAACGGTGTGAAGAAACAAGTACCGCAAGTCTCCTACAAAACTGCTGTTGGGGATTTGATTCCATTTCACAGTTTTGGATCTGTTTTGAACCTGTTTAGATCTGATTTACTTTCTGATCTAATATTATTTAGTTCATATTTTAAAATTCAAAAGCATTCAGTCATGCTTGTAGCTGCTCTCACCAATTTCGGTGTGAAAAATCAAGTACCGCACTTTCTCTTCAAAACTGCTGATGGGGATTTGGTGTTAGTTTCCTCATATGAGGTTGCTGATATTTTATTATGTGATTCATTATCTATTTTAGAAGCTATATCATACTATGGATCTCCAGCATTCGCTCTCAACAGTCCCAGTGCTTCTCTACCATTGATCACATGCCCATCTTCTCACAGAACTAGTAAAGAGGAAGATTTTCTGCATCTGCCTGGACACCTGTTCCTAACACTTGGGTCTGTTCTTACCACTCATGGTTTGCTGTTCATGGCTGAAACATATCAGTTTCTTGAGTGTTCTTCACATTCTCTGAATTCTCAAGAACCTTTCCTCACTTTTCAGTTGACTTCAGTTGCTCTACATGGGTCCAGTCTTCATCCGACAGCTGTCTATATTTCTGATTTAGTTGAGCATATCATTCTTCTTCCAAAGAGGAAGATTCCTCCAGACATATGATGGAGAGGTTCACATGCCAGGCCCCAGGATACCTGTGCACAGAAGAACCAAATTGATCCTGATTCTACCTGCTTAATTAGAAGGGGGGGTTTTTTCCTGTGTGGTTTTTCCCCAAGCACCTTATTTTTGAGCAGTTACTTTACTTTACTTGATGTAATGGGTGACCTATGGTCTTAGTTACCAGCGCCCACAGTTTGTCCAAGTTAGCATTCAGGGGGGGTGTTAGGATTATTAATCCTCCCTTGTCCAAATTTGGTCATATGTCTAAATCGGGAGTCTATCCAGTCTATTTATAGTCATTAGTACCATTGGTTAAACTTGACCTAATTAGGGCACATGTTTCAGTTACCAAAGTGTGGGGAACACTAATTGAGGCTCACTGCCACTTATTGCACTTGATTGCATAAGTTTAGGAGTCTCCTAGATCAATCCCTACAATTTAGGAAGAAACTGGGAGTGCCGAAACCAACCAAGGTCAGTTCACTTCAGTTAATGACTAGTCAAGCCAAGTTAGGAGTCAGTTACATTCAGTTCTAGCTCTCTACATTCAGTTAAATAATGGTTTAATTAATTGCACACATGTGGGACGTTTTTCTCACCTACCACAGTCAGTTAACCATTATTTAATACTAAATGTAACACTTGGTTGTGTTTTAGAACTCCGGTTATGATTTAGACAAGGACAGTTAACTACTGGGTCCTCCAATAGTGATTTAGACAATGTCTTGGTTACCTACAGTCAAGTAGAGTCATCAATTCGAACTTCCTCATGTGGATTCGAATTGCTTGTGGCTATTAAAGCCATTTTACATTATTGTAATTATTATCTGAATTACTTTTTTGATTAATGAAAGCATTCACAGCTGCAAGCCTTTTGCACTGTTTCATTCTTCAATGGCTAAGTAAATTGTGAGATCTTCTTTGTGAGTTGTGTGTTTGTCTACAGATCTATATTCTCAAATTTAACACATAGCATTTACCCAATGTTCATCTTTGATAGCTTCATTCACGTTTTTCGGTTCAGTTAGAGAGAGAAGTGATACCTGCTTTTCAAGGATGGGTTGCTGTCTTTTACTTCTTGTCTCGACACCTGAGTTTATATCCCCAATAATCAATTCTTTAGGGTGATTTTTCTGTATTCGACTACTTGAGGATTTTGTTGAAATTGTATTTTTTGAAAGACTTAAGTATTGTTCATCATCACATGTAGATCTGTCACAGTCATCAGCCTTAACCTCTTCTATTTCATCCTTTTCATCATCTGACTTGTGCTTGTCAAATATATCATGAGTCTGAAACTCCTCTTGCTTAGTCTTTGATTTTAAGAATGCAGATTCATCAAATGTTACGTCTATTGCTTCAACGATATTTCTCAGTCTGAAATTATAACATTTATATGCTTTTCTAGAACAGGAGTAGCCAACTAATATTCCATCATCGGTTCTAGAGTCTAATTTTCCCAAATGTGGATCTATTCGTTTGATATAACACTTACAGCCAAAAATCCTGAAATGCTTAATGATGGCTGGTATTCCTTTCCACATTTGATATGGCATGAAAGACTAGTTATTTCTTAGTAGACATCGATTTAGAATGTGAACTGCTATGTGAATAGCTTGAGGCCAAAGCACATTACTCAACTTTGCTTCATGGAGCATGGTTCTAGCCATCTCTACTACTGTTCTGTTTTTCCTTTCTACTACCCCATTCTGCTGAGGTGTTTCAGTCACAAAGAAGTGTCTCTTTATCCCGTTCACATCACAAAATTTGTTAAATTCATTTGACACGTACTCTCCTCCATTATCAGATCTCAGGCACTTTATTTTCTTGTCACATTCATTTTCAACAAATTCTTTAAACATTTGAAAACAGTCAAAAGATTCAGATTTATTTTTCAATAAGTAAAGACAAGTCATTCTAGTGTAATCATCCACAAATAATAAGAAATACTTTTCTCCTTTCATCCCTTTTGTTCTCATGGGCCCACAAATATCAGTATGCACTATCTCAAGCGGTTTAGTTGTGGAGTATTCTTTTGTTTTAAATCTGACTCTTGTTTGTTTCCCATGTTGGCATTGCTTGCACACTGAACCTGAGAGATTCTTTAAAGATGGTAAATCTCTTATAGCTTCATTCTTACTCACATTGATCAGGTTATCAAAATTGATGTGACCTAGTCTCTTGTGCCACAACTAGCTTTCATTCTCATTACTAAGATAGCATTCATCCTTTTTCTCATCTAGAATATAGACATTGCTTGAACTTCTTATGGCTGTACCTATTAGTTTATATGTTTTCACATCTCTGATTTGAAATCCATTTGAATCAAATATCATGTAGCATCCCTTATCACACGTTTTACTAACACTCAGCAAGTTGTGTTCCATGTCTTCTATCAACGTGACATTTTCAACCAAGTTTTTCTTACTGTTTAAACATACAGTCCCTCTTCCAATTATTCTAGCTGTCTGATCATTCCCAAATGTGACAGACCCCTCTTTTCCTTTGTCTAGTTTGATAAACAAATGTTTACTTCCTATCATATGTTTGGAGCATCCATTGTCTATTATCCATTTGACTTTATGTTCAGCTTGCAGGGCTACATTCCATTTTTCAGCCTTCATATTTTCAGTCTTCCTTCTCCAGATTTGAGTTTGTTGATGAGTATAGATGGGTTTACTAACTTTCTGAAAGTTGGTAGGGCAATTTATTGAAATATGGCCAAAATTTTGACACTTATAACATTCTGTTTCATGGTTTAAAATATCAAATCTGTTATGAGTATTACTATTTCTGTTTTGACTTGTCACATCCAATCTTTTTCCATATCCATGTCTAGACTTCTCATAACCATTATGCTCATATATTTTTCTTGAAGATTTAGTACAAAACGCAGCCTTGTGTCCATAATTGTAACAAAAAAAACAATAGCCATTAAACTTATTCTGATACCTGTCATGCGTCCTTCTCTGAACAATTGGTCTTGATTTTTCTTCCTGTTTCTCAACCATTGAATTCTTATCATCTCCTTTCTCATTCTTCTTTTCTGTACCTGTTTCTTTCACACTTGAACTAGAACAATCATTGATCACTTCAGCCTTATAACCAAGTCCAAATTTGTCATTTACAGATCTATGACTTTCTATTATCTGACTTAGAATTGATGAACTGTGATTCATGTTGCTTTCCTGTACCTTCTTCTTTAATAAGACAACTTCTAATTTCAGGTTTTCAATCTCTTTATCCTTTACAATAATTAATTTGTTTAGAGATTCTTCAGTGATTCTAGCTTCTTCCAGTTTTAGTTTTAATTCAATTACCATTGCTTCAGTGCTTTCAAATGAATCATTTGATTTTTTCAACTCATCCTCAAGTTCTTTAACATTTCTCTTAAGATGTCCACATTCTTTTCTTTCTCTTCTTAAATCACATAGAGCACTTACCAATTCTACTTCCAAATCCACTTCACCATTTTCTTCCTCTTCAGACTGGTCTTTCTGATTTTCCAAAGCCATAAAGAGATTCTCATCTGACTGATCATCACTTTCATCGGAATCAGATATATCACTTTCTTCTTTAGTAAATAAACTCTTCTTCTTGAAAGTACGTCTATTGAAAGACTTATTGTATTTATTTTTGTATTGCTTTGGCTTTTTACTACTTTCTTCCTCATTGTCAGAGTTCTTACTATATGGACATTTGGAAGCAAAGTGGCCTATTCTACCACATCCAAAACATTTCAAAGGAAGCTTACCTTTGTACTTACCTGTATCCTTTCTTAAGCTCTTGACAAAATTTGCTTCCTCTTCATCTTCTTCTGATTTTTCAGAATGGTTCACTTCTTCTTCTTTCTTCTTCTTCTCCTTGTTTGCTGCTTCTTTCCTGGAAGAAGTCTCACCAGAAATTCTCATTTCATATGCAGTCAGTATTCCATTAAGTGTATCCATATCTAAGGTATCTAAATCTGCTCTTTCTTCTAATGCAGAAACCTTAGGATTAAATCTAGCAGGAAGAGATCTAAGAACCTTTTGTACAATAGCTTCATCTTCAATCTTTTGTCCTAGCCCTCTCATGGTATTGGCAACTTCATCTATTCGAAGGAAATAAGTGGCTATATCTTCAGATTCTTCCATTTTCAAACTTTCAAATTGAGATCTATATGTTTGTAATTTGGCATTTTTAACTTTAACATCCCCTTCATAGACTGTTTTCAGTTTGTCCCAAATTTCTTTTGTTGAGGAACTTTTCATTACTTTAACAAATTTTGAAACTGCTAGGCCTCCTAGAATACCATACATAGCCTTTGAATTACTCTCATAGAGTCTTCTACTTATAGGATCTATTGGGACAGTTGCTGGAACATTATATGTATTTAAACAAGCTTGCCATACATCAACTCCTTGAGACTGTAGAAACAGTTTCATTCTTATACTCCAAAAGGCATAATTATGTCCATCAAATAGAGGTAGTCCATGTTTGGTAAATTCTGATTTCTTGTCCATTGTTTAGGATCTATATTCCAGTGGTTAAACTGATTTGAAGCAACCTAGCTCTGATACCAAATGTTGGACGAATTAAAGTAACTGAGAGGGGGGGTGAATCGGTTACATACCAAAATGCATCTTTTTAAGGATGTTTCAGATTTATTATGGACATATGTTTAAACCATTCAACATATAGTAGAAAATTATGTAACAGTCAACATTCAATCACATCAACGAACACAAGACACAATGTTTTCACGAGGAAACAATAAAAAACTCTTCTTCTTAAGAATGAAAGGTAAGCTCCAACTCCTCTTTACATTCTTTTATTTTTCTTGAGCTTCAACCCAGATGAGGCTGCTACCTCTGGAAGCTCCAACTTCCAATTATACAAGCACCAACTTGTTTCTATTTTCTGGAAAGAACCAGAGGGATTCTAAAACACCCCAGAGAACTCTGTTCTCCCTTGCTCCACCCTACCACCCTGATTTTTCTTTGAATTACAGAATGAATTAAACCCTTACAACCCCGCATTGTCTATGATTTGGCTTTATAAATCAGCATTTACATTATGATTCTGAATTAGACAGTATTACAGATGTGATAATTCTATATCTGTACATTTTTCTCTGTTTATCATCAAGACTAAGCACATACAGAACTCACCGAGACTGTCACTGTATCATTCATATATTATTTCTCATCTGGACTCGTTCATCATCTTCTCTTTTCTTTTTCTGCACCTATCTTCTGTTATTCTCCTCTGTTCTTCATACTCTGCAACTGTTAATCTCTATTCATCATCCTATCCAACTCTTCAATCCTTTTCTGCAATGTGTTCAATCTCTCATATTCGAAATTACCTTACTGAACAGCTCACGCCCTTTAGTCTGCTTGCTACAATATATATATATTTCAGTCGATTCTCATTCTCTCCGTTCATTACAGAAACGGTTATGGACTCTTCATGTACCATCTAATTGCAAATGAGAAACAGTTAATAGATTTCTAACTGTCAAGACTCTCATAGTCTCGAATGCTGATCTGTACAAAAACGATTCACATTCCATGAATACCATAGATTCTCAAAGTCTCTAACTGAAAAACCCTTAATTCCTTTGAATACCCAGCTTGTCGGACTCTCTGCATTCCGCGTATAGTCATTCCCTAATTCTCTGATCCTATTGGATTCTCATCGAATCAATACTGTGCTAGACTCTTCATGTTCCACTGTTTCCAGTTAAAAGGGCCCTGGGCTCGGCTCTGAATATGGAGACTTCCTCTGCTTTGGGGTTTTACCTTTCACAATGGAGTTCCATTCTCCCTTACTCCAAATCACTTCATTCTAAACGCTGCTCTGCAATGCCATGCCATGCCACTTCAGCATGTTTTCGACTTCCTCCACATCTTTCTCCAGCGCCACATTCCTTCTGGTCTGGCCATAGCTTAAGCCATCTGTACTGTTCATCTCCTTCTGCGGTTTTGGTCATCAATTGCTTGAATGCATTTTAAATGTTTAAATAAGAAGTTTATTTGCTTATTCTCCCGCCGTTGCAGAAAGATAATCAGCTTCAGTCTTGATATTCTTCTCCGATGCATTTGCCTTAGTCGGCTGATTGTTTGGTTCCACGTCAGAACGTTTTGTTCTTTCATTATCCGCTGTTACGAGCGGCAGACTATGAAGTCTCCTGATCATCGCTTTGATTTTTCAACCCTGCATTGTGGTTGTCACCGATCCTTGAGTTGTGGGTTTCCGCCATTGCGGATGCAAAAGTCACTATCCTTCCGCCGTTCTGGATGAAAAAAAACACTATCCTTCCGGTCGTTTAGTCGTTTCTCCTCCGATGAAGAGTTTTCCCATTGTTGCCGATCCTTGAGTTGTGGGCTTCTGCCGTTGTGGATGAAAAAAGTCACTATCCTTCCGCCGTTGCGGCTCTTGATTTCGCTATCATGTCGACGATAATATACTGTAATAATATCCGCTATCATGCCGATGATAATATCCTGATTCCGCTATTCCGCTATTCTGCTATCATGCCGACGATGCTATTCCTGTATAATATACCTATGTTGCAAAGTTTGACAGAATGACAACATCTTGGCCAACACTTGCCCACTCAAGCAAGGCTCTCAACTTAGTGGTGCTTTCAAGAGTAGTGTGTGTCATTGGTCTCTTTTTTTATTGATTCGCTACGACCATGAGATTCTATGCTGGGCTATGACCTATATTCTTGGCTATGCTTGGCTACAACCCTTACCCTTGTCTACATCCTATATGAGACGAGGAGGAGATTCCCTTTGATTATATGAAATGATTAGGAAGGACATTATTAGATTCTAGTTGCTTGTATATTACCTTAGATATTGAGGGTTGATTGTCTCTTGTCATCTTGTCCTTGCCTCAGGATGAGATGAAGAGTAGATCTATGCCTGTCTAACATTATCCATGATTTGATGTGTATAATATGATATCACAATGCAGTTGGTTGCATCGCTATGAAAAGGAAGTAACAACTATTGGTTTAGCAAGTAACGATTCAGTTGGAAACACTAGAAACAATAAGATGGTTTGTCGATATTGTAGGAAAGAGAAGCAAGTACCATATGTTCAGTTGGAAAGGAACTAAAACAAGTAGTATATCTATGTTAACTATCAATAGTTGTATTCCTCCTTGTTAGGGTGTTCACACATTGAAACTAAACTAAAGTAAACTCAACCATGATTCTGAGCTAAGATGATACAAGCATGCATTGTATAATGACATTGCTACACATCCCTAACTTCACAGAGAGTAAAATCATAGCAATCTTATTTATTTAACGATGCATCCTTGAAAGTGGATGGTTTAGAAGTAGATTTACTAGGCTATCTCGGTTGAATAAAAGGTGATTACTTACTATACTGGGATGGATGCTAGGTGATCTAGATAGTAGGAGAAAGTGCAGTAGGAATAGAGGGACCACTCTGAGCAAGTGTAGTAGCTACCTAATAAATAGTAGTAGAAGGAGCCTATGACAAAATTATAAACGAATGAGAAGACTATACTATACCATCACTAATAACATTACACATAACGCGCTAGTTCTTATAATGGTTCTGATCATATTCCCCCCTAATATTTTTTAGTCGAAGAGAAAGGGTTACCAAATTTCTTAATGTTTAACTAAATTACTCCATCAAGCTCAAGGACATGAAGCATAACCTTCTGGTAAGTGGTAGACTTGCTCAAGGAAAAATGACTAGGAAAATTCAAAGATGAACCCTATAGTATCAGGTTTGGGATTGCAATAGAAGGAGTGTACACATTATCTTTCATGAGTGAAAATAATACTATTTTCCCAGTTAGATTGATAGTATACAATGTTCACCCAGGGATGAGTATTAGAAAGGAGAACCTTATGTTGAATCTCATTGTTCTAAGAAAACATCAAGTTAAAAACATGGATGTTTATCTTACTCCTTTTATTGATGATATGAAATTGCTATGGAAATGCATAAGGATGTATGGCGTATCATGTCCTCCATCAAATAGGATTTTCATGTTGTATGGTGTGCTATGTTGGATTATCATGATTTCCTAGGACTTGGTATTTGTTTTAGTAATATAAAATATTTACGTATTTACACCTATGTTTTATTTTCATCCATACTTTCAAACTTACTTTTATAATATTATTTTGATGTTATTAACATTACTTATTGAACTACAGGGTTTCAAACAAAGGGGAAATTCACATGTCCAGGATGTGTAGAACAATTTCTAGGACGATACTCTAAAGGTCTACATAAATTTATTTACCCAAACAACAAGGTTTTTATACCACCAGATCATAAGTTTAAAAATCGCTTGAAGAATCAATTTGATGGAAAAGTTGAAAATATAGGCCCTCCGATGATTATGGGTCTAGGTGTTTGACTTAAGAAGTATGAATATGCTAAATTGAAATCTTGGGAGGATTTTTTTACCGGGGTGATTCAATTGAAGAACCAGAACAAGTTGTAGTTAATATGCCAAAAAGAATGAAAATTGAATCCATATTTTATGAGCACCCTGACTGGAAGGATCTATTAATACCTCACCTATTAGATCCTATGCACATCTTCAAAAATTTCCCAGATTCTATATTTTGACATATATTAGGAAAAGACAAGGACACCTTGTCTTCGAGGAGAGATATTGCTCTTTTGCATACCAACTTTGGTAGAAGACATTTGTGGCCAAACATGGAAAATTAAACATAAGCAGAAGATCCATGGATTTTGATAAAAAAGAGCTAGACCAACTAAAAAAAGTCATACATTCAATAAGGACTCCTACTAGCTATGGGTTATCATTGAAATGAGATTTTACAGTTGATGGACATATCACAAGATTTAAAACATGTGATTTTCATAATTTTATGAAGGTATTATCATCGCTTAACTTTTACTGGTAACATTGATTAAGTACTAAATATATGTTTATATTCTATTGTGCGAGAAAAATTACTAATGACATTTGATAAATGTGTTTGATAGCATGACCATTGGAAATTAGGGGGGGTTCATGTCTTACCCTTGAATTAAGGAATTCCATAAATCGATTGTCAACATTTACAAGGTATATATTATGAAATGTGCATGTGTGAGAGACAAAGAGATTATATTGCACTTTAATTTTTGATTAAAAGTTCATAGTAATTTACTATTCTTATATTAGGTGGGTGACCTCCAAGGAGATCCACAAATGTGAAGTGCCAAAATGGAAGAAAGAAATTGCAGAAATTGTATGTGTATTTGAGAAGGATCTCCCTACAAGTTTCATGGACTTACAAATCCATTTACTTATACACCTAGTTAGTGACATTGAATTGGTGGGCATTCTTTTAATGAGGTGGACATTTTTCTTTGAGAGGTATATGAAAACTCTAAAAATATATGTATGGCAAAAGGCACGTCCAGAGTGTTGCATGGATGAAGGGTATGTATTGAATGAATCATTTTTCTTCCTATGTGAATTTGTTGGTAAGGATTTTGAAGATGCCATGCTTCTAGGATGAAGAACGAGTATCAGATATTATTGATGGATAAAACCCACAATCTAATGGTGTTCAAGTAGAAATTTGTAAGTAAATTCATGATCATTGTTGGTGTCTTTATTGCAATCATTAATTTAATTTGTCAAATTAATAGCATGGCATTTGGAGTTTGAAATAAGCATACTGACATGTAACAGGTGTAGACAAAAGTGTTATACTCGACAAGTTCATTTTGTACCACATGGAATTTATGAACAAATGAATTGATTTTTATGATAAAAAGAGAGAAGAAGTGTTAAAAGTAAGGAGAAAATTTAAGAGATTGAACCCAATGAATACTCCATTTCTCACTGATTTGCTTGGGGAATGGGGAAAATATTGCACACTATAATGGGTTACTGAACAAATTCAAAATCAAATAAAAGACACAAGTATTGATTCAAACATAACATAAGATGAAATCAACATGTCTAGAGGATGTGAAAGAAAGATACAGTTGGAATTTTACAAAATGTTGTTTCAATACAGTGTTGACACTATTAAGTATTTAGATATTCATCATTATATTTGTTTTCAATGAAATAAATGGTCTTTCACAAACTAAGAAATATCCTGCAATGTGGGCATATGGTTGACATTATAATTTGATTGTGGCATCATGGTTGATTTCAAGCAATCTAGTCGAGCAAGCTCAAAATATAATAATATTATTGAATGGAATTTACAATATGTCGGGTAAATCCAAGAAATTATTGAGTTGGATTAATGCTCTTTTAAATGTTGTATTTTTAAGTGTAGATGGTATGAAACATTTGAGAGGACACAAAGACATGATACTAGTGGATTGTTCTTTATAGATTTATCAAGGTTCCTACTGAAGGATAAGGAGCCTTATGTTCTACCAATTCATTATAAGAAGGTATTTCTTTAACTGAAACAAGAGGCAGTAGTGATCATTCATCTATTAATTAATAGTTTATTGCAAATGTGAGTGTGTGTGTGTTTATTAATCAATAAATTTCTTATAATGTAGGTCTAATATATGTATGTCATTTATGTGCAGGTATTTTTCTATGAAGATATTTTGGACCCAAAATGGATATTTATCATACATTATGATCCAAGACTAAGGCATGTGTTTGATGATGCCTAAGTGGATATGTTGTATAGGATAATACACCTAATAACCGAAGGTCGGGGTTACCAACATACTCAAACACTTCCAGACAATTGACTCTTAAAGTACAGAATAGGAAATAGGAGGGTTAGAAGGACTTACTTGTTAAACGAAGTTCGATCCTTTCCTCTTTGTTCTACTTCCAGAATCTTCAGGATTTTTCCTCTTTCACCTGTCAAGAAACACTCTTCCAGATACAATATGATTCACCTACATATAAGCAGGTTAGATAAAACATATATCATACTGAAATATAAACATTCATCCAATCACAAGACATGAAACACTTATGGAAGAAGTAATCTCTTTATTATCAATAATGGAAAGAGTTAAGGTTACAACCCAACGTCTGAGACAAGGACTCCTCTGCAACCAAAGGATTCTGAGTTCAACTGCTCCAAAGACTTCTGTATAAACTCCACCAGCATAACTTTGCTCTCCAAGTGTAAGTAACCCACACCCTCCCCAAGGCCTGTATTTATATGGGTGAAATAAGGCAGTTCTCGAAGGTTGGGGAAGTTGTGGCAGTTGAGAAAAATTAAGTTAAATGACTTAACTAATCTCCAATCAATGAAATTTTTTATGTTTTAATGTTTGAGACATATGTGCGGGTATGTAGTAGAGAAACCCACGAATGATTCGCGGCTTAGCATAAGAGCAACCCGCGAATACAAGGATGTGCGACTTGTAACAACCGAGACTCGCGAATGATGTGCGAGTTGTATAATAGGAAAGTCGCGAATACATCTCAACATGGTTAAATGACAAAGTAAGTAGGTGGATGGAGGAAGAATGTATTATAAAATAAGCCACTCTATAGTACCCTGGGAAAACCTCAATCCATAGATGTCCTTTTGTGTACCAACATGAGGAAAGTCGGCACTCGGACGGAGAGGTTCCGTTTATGCGGATAACAGATGCCCCCTAATGTGTGAGGTCAGAGGGAAACGATGGCCGAAATACATTATAATCATCATCTTTGGGGAACTCAGAAATCCAATGGAGCAGAAAGAGTGCCTGAAACAAATACATAGTAATGTCATATACAAAGTTACATCTGAGGATGCTATGTTCAATTTACTGGAACACTAGCTCCTTTACAATATTTGAGTACATCATATAGCACCATGTATATTACAAAGGTGGATCGAAGCCACAATATACAAGAATGAGTCTTCAAATATCGAGAAGCTATGTATAGAACATAATCTTGCCCAACTTAGTCCATAGGAACTAATGTCTTCATAAAGGATCCCAAAGAACCAGTACAATCCAAGCCATGTGAATAAAGGGAGCTGAAGTCAAACATGGAAAGGATTCAACAGTTTGTCAATCAATAGATGATAATCAACAACTGAAGCAAAGGAATTCACCAATGATGAAAGTGAATCCTGAGGTACCATCGTCAAAACTCTAGGTCTTCATCATCAGGAAGTGCTGAAATGGAACCATACTATGATAAGGAAGGCAACAGATCCTCCAATGGATCACAAGAGTGACTAGGAACTGGGAAAAAGAAGGTAGACACAAATAGATAACAGATATAACAGTGATGGGATCAGGCTATAAAACAGACAGTGGGAAAAAGTCCTTGAACAGTAACCACACCACAGAGATGACCCAAGGCAGTGTACAACGGATAGATAGAACAACTAGACTTATCTGTCATGTAGGAGACATGATCAGATTCCCCAGGTATAATGGACAAGAGGAGGAGTAAGAAACTCAAAGTGATAGCTGAACACAAGTGTATACTGAAACATGGATATCGGAAAGCAAAGAGTGCTATGTTCAAGGACGACATGCTACCATTACTGAAAACAAGAGAAAACTTCTTCCTTACCTTCCCTGTTAAATTTTAACGAGTCCAGGAAAGTAAACTTGGTTCCCTCTTCATTTTTTGACAAGCTTGAAGAGATGGGAAAATAATGCTTGATAGTATCCCCTCTTTCTTGCAAAGTTTAACGAGTCCAAGAAAGCAAACTCGATACCATCTTCATGTTTGGCAAGCTCGAAGAAAAGAAAGAAGAATGCTTGATAAAACACTGATTCGTGGATTTTACGAGCCCGAACTAGTACATGCTCGATGATTTTTTCATAGTTTAGAGAGTCTGAAAACTCCAAAGAAGACTCCAGGGGGGTTCTTTTTCGTACAATTTAGTCTCCTGAGGCCGAAAAAGTATAAAACAAACCAAAGAAGAACTCTCTTAACTTCCGAAGAAGAAAAGGCGCACCTTTTTCGTACTTAGTCAGGAATGTCCGAAAAAGGTTAAATTACCACCTACCCAACGCTCCTTCAAAAGCAGCATATAGCCTAAGTTTTACGAGTGTGAAGGAAGGAAAGATCACTCAGAAAGATCCATTTGATTACGAGAAATGGGGCTTACAACAATAAACTTGATGCTTTGTTATTTAGGGTTTAACGAGAATGACAAAGACATAAAGTACACTCAAAATCTTTTTCATGTTTTGGTCCACAGCACGAAAAAGAGAAAACTAAGCTCATACCAGGGGTTCCTTTTTCGTAAGTTTAGTCCCTCAGGTCCGGAAAAGAGATAAACCTATGCCTGAGAATACTCTTCTCAATTCAAAAGAAAAGAGAGTGATCCTTTCTTGTATTATTCCACATGGTCCGAGAAAGAGATAACCTACCACCAATGTGGATGCCCATTCACATATTCTTAACGAGCCTGAACGGACAAGTTTACTCGGCAGTCAAGTCTATTTTGAGGAGTCATACTTGGGCCTAAAGAAACTCATAATCTTTCCTGTGAAGTTTTAACGAGTCCGAAAAAGTCAACTCGCGGCCTCCTTACTGTTTTTAACGAGCTCGAAGGAGAGCAGAAAGAATGCTCTAATGTCGGTTCAGTTAGAATTAGTCACAACTGAACCGACAGCCAAGAGAAGGTCAAAATGTATCAAAGACTCTAGGAAGACTTCATCCAAAGGAAGGAGATCATCCGAGATAGGACACATATCTAAACTTTCAAATGGATTGACAGGTTGGAGAGAAGGCTCTACAAGCTGTATAGGATGACTCACCCGTTCAACTACTGGGACTAAGTCTCGAGAAGGTAAGCATGAAAACAGAGGCTGCTTCTCAGTAGCAATTGAACATAAAGGACAAGAGGCCACATAGTTCACCTGAGGTGGGGTGGTGTCTACAGAAACACTGGGAATCAATAAAGGAAAGACCTGGTCTCTAGTTGGGTCAGGAGACGGATCAAGAAAATACAACTAATCGATAGTGACAGTATCTTCACCATGATTAAATTACATCACACGAAATAAAGTTGACACCACATCTTGCATGGCATAGACATAATCACGTCCAAGGAGCATATTGAAGTCCAAGGGGTCTTCTATTACCATGAAGTCAACTAAGACAGTCTTCCCACCCAAAGTAATAGGTGTTTGAGGAAGAATTCCCAAGGCTATACAAGTTCTTCTATCAAATGCTAGTAACTGACTAGCAGTCAACACAAGGCTGGGAGATCCCATGCCTCGCCAAGCACGAGCAGACAAAATACTAACTGAGGCTCCTTCATCAACAATACAATGAGCAATCATATATGGTTCAACTTTGACCTTTATCTGGAAAGGTGAATCAGAAGGAAGGCGCGGCTCAACTAGGCTATCCCAATCAAAGGAAGCAATCCGAGAGCTTGGTGGGGGTTGATCCGAAGCAAGTTCAGTGCCCCCTTGTTCAGTAAGTTCAGAACTGGCAGTGAAGAAAATGTGACTAGTAGACACTTCACTCTCCAAGGGAAGAGTGGGGTTGATCGATACTGGAATCAATTCAACCGCTTCGCGAAAGTCACTCTCCGAAGGGAGAGTGGGATTGACCAAAGATGACATTGGTTCAATCACATAAGGAACACTCTCCAAAAGAAGAGTGGGATTGAACAAATCTGAGATTGGTTCGACCACTTGATCAATCAAAGGTTGAGTAGGTTGTTGAGAAACTATAGGGTGTTCAGAAGAAAGAAATCCTTGAGTCTTGGACCACACTCTTCGCACCTCTGCGATAACAGGGCATAGATGAGTAAGATGATCTCCCTCGCATAGCATACAAGGGAACTTAAGTTTGCACTTCAAACGACCAGTTTTCTCAACGGTGTCAACATGAATAGCAGCGGCTGACTGTTTTCTCTCAACATGACTTGCAGAGGATGAGAGTTTTCCCCCAGCATGAACAACAGAGGCTGGGTGACCAGGTCCAACCTGACTGAGAGAGGATGGTTGTTGAAAATATTTAGGATGTTAAAAAGTAGGATGACCATGAACCCAAACTTTTCGCACCTCCGCAATAGAAGGGAATTTATAAGTAAGGTGATCTTCCTCACAAAGCTTACAAGGAAACTTGGGCTTGTGTTTTGAACGGGTAGTCTTTGCAACAATGTCAACATGACTTGCAGTGGCTGACGGATTGTATTCAGTATGAACCACAGAGGTTGAGAGACTGCCCCCAGCATGACTTGCAGAGGCTGAGAGACTAGGTCCAACATGACTTGCAAAGGTTGGATGGGAACCACCAACATGAACAACAGAGGTTGAAAGGTTAGGATCAATCTGCTTTGCAGCAGTTGAGTGTGTGCCCCCAGCATGAACAACAGAGGCTGGGTGGATGGATCCAACATGAACAACAGAGGTTGGATGGGAAGGTTCAACTTGAAAACCAGAGGTTGAAAGGGTGCCATCATCATGCACTTCAGAGGCTGAGTGACTGGATCCGACATGACCTGGAAAGGTTGGAAGGATCCCACCATCATTATCAACAAATCCTAGATGGTGAAGATCAACTTGACTTGCAGAGGTTGAGTGCTTAGATCCAACATGACTTGCAGAGGTTGGATAGGTGCCCCCAGCATGAACAACAGAGGCTGGGTGGTGAGGTTCAACTTGACTTGCAGAGGTCAAACAAGTGCCCTCTTGCTTATGTGCCTTCTTCCTATTCCTCCTTCTTTTACTCTTTTTAGACTGCCGGTTACTAGTATCATTACTTTCACCGCATGAGGTGGAAGGAGGAGGAGAATCAAATACAGGTGAAGGGGAAGCAGTGTTTTGATGCTCTTGATATAAAGAGCTCACTTGAGAAGCATCAGAAGCATTCAGGACAGTTGGAGTGGAAAACAACCACACCGGTATCCCTAGGGTGAATCCCGGAAGATTCAAGGTGGCCATCAAGGGAACACCAACATTCCCTGTGAGAGGAATAGGAAAAGGAGCTCCCATCATGGGGATCTCTTGGTTGGTGTTCAAAGGGGTGCTAGCCATAGTTTCAAAACAAGAGACAAAGTCTGAGGTTGATAGGAAACCAAAATTACAAAGCATACTCCTAAAGGCACACTAAGTACAAACAAAACCACACAGCACTCACTAAAAATTCCTAAAGTCAAACAGAAAAACAGGTATAAGATGTACTTTCCAAAAGAAAGATGATAGACAGTTACTTGGTGTCCCTATAGATGTTCTTAGGCACAAGCGGAGGAATCACCCACCGCCCTCCCACACTTTCTACCGGGGTTACCTTCCAAGTCCGTCCAAGGTCAACCAGAAATAACCTTCCGGTGTACCTGTGTATGAATCCTAGATGTCAAAGAGACTAAAGGCTACCTTAACTACACCAACAGTCTGGGGGGACAGTCATCAACCGAAATCGTACGCATGGGTAGGGCAGCTGATCCCGAAACTCTGTCTAGGACAGAATCCCTAGATGCATAAAAGTCCTGAGTTACATTTTGACAAGGATTCAGAAGGTTATCTCCTCTGTCCAAGCCTCCACGCGGCCTAGTGCTTAACTCCCATTTGAGAGGAGCTTCCCAGATACAGTCGATGAAGTCAAGGATTTACCTAGTGAAAGGTACACTACGTCTGAGTTTTATAACTTGTGGGAAGTTTACACTTCCTAGCCCACAAGTCTATCCTAAGCTAGTAGGTGAAAGGCCCCTAAAATACAAAACTTACTAGTAAATTTTAAATTATACGTTCATTTTAAAGGGTTGTTTCTTACTCAAGAGGAAATGGAATGGTAAACTGGTGGTGTTTTGACTCAAAATTGAAACAAAATGACTAAGGAAAGAGATATGATATGCAAAAGCAAGAAATATTCTCTTTATATTTTCAAATAGAAAACTTGAAAGCCAAAAGATCAAATCTTTTTATTTTTATTTTTCAAAAACAACAATATGCTATGCAATCTAGACTAAAAACCTAATCTACATGCATATAAAGCAAACATGTGTTTTTGTATTTTTCTTTTATAAATACAAAAGAAAAATCATCCTATCAACTAATGCAAGCAAGTACTGAAAGCAAATAAAATAGACAACTACTCTACTCCCCACAAACAAACCCTCGGTTTCCCTAAAGTTAGATATCAACCTCTCTTGAAAAAGAAAGCTTACGACAGTAAATAATCCCACAACTTTGGAATGAAAAGACCGAACAAATAAGACTGATATAAACAAAGGTCAAGAAGTCCCAAGCATCAATCTAGACCTACAAACAAAGGCTGCTCAGTACCTTGTCCAACAAGGTCAAGCCAAAGAAGGAGGTGGGGGGGAACAAGCAGCAAAAACAAGTTCTTTTTAATTTTCTTTTATAAATGGAAAATAAAACTACAATGCACTGTACTTGAGCAAAATTGAATCAAATAAACTGTCTAAAAGCAACAGACTGAAGCAAACATGCTGACCGAAACAAAAGACAACCAACAAGGAAGGCTAAGAACCCTATCTGGGTGCATACAATGACAAAAATCACTGCAGACTTACAAAGGAAAGTGACAACCAGCTTCTGTCAGAAGACAGACTGGAAAAACAAATCCCAAGACCTTAACAGCAGATCTGGACAAAGACACTTTAGCCTACAACCCAAACAGGCCAACCACTTCAGCATGCAAGCAGTAAATAATCCAAGCAAAAAGACTCAAGGGCTTTCGAAAAAGCACAAAATGTGATCAACAGAGGCCCTCAAACAAGCCACACAGCATTCATAAGAAAATCCACTCAGAAACAGGGATTACCCAAAGCAAAGAAAAAGCAAACTTTAACTTAAAAAATCCCTACTTCCAGGAGTATTCGCGACTGTCTATAAGAGAAACCCGCGAATGACTCGTGACTATCCAGTATAGCAACCCACGAATGTAAACCTGCATTCGCGACTGTCTATAAGGACAACTCGCGAATGGGTATAAAATTTTTCTAAAAAACAAGAAAAATAACAAGACTTTCGAATACTAAAGCAAGTATAAAATAGGACAAAAGATCACAGACAAACTTCCAAGCAAAGACTGGTCAGGATATAGAAAAACCTACAGCAGTCTAGGCTTCCCCAGGGGAGTTGCCAGTTCTGTTGTATAGGATAATACACCTAATAACCGAAGGTAGGGGTTACCAACATACTCAAACACTTACAGACAATTGACTCTTAAAGTACAGAATAGGAAATAGGAGGGTTAGAAGGACTTACTTGTTAAACGAAGTTCGATCCTTGCTATTCTCTTCCTCTCTTTTCTACTTCCAGAATCTTCAGGATTGTTCCTCTTTCACCTATCAAGAAACACTCTTCCAGATACAAGATGATTCACGTACATATAAGCAGGTTAGATAAAACATATATCATACTGAAATATAAACATTCATCCAATCACAAGACATGAAACACATATGGAAGAAGTAATCTCTTTATTATCAATAATGGAAAGAGTTAAGGTTACAACCCAGCATATGAGACAAGGACTCCTCTGCAACCAAAGGATTCTGAGTTCAACTGCTCCAAAGACTTCTGTATAAACTCCACCAGCATAACTTTGCTCTCCAAGTGTAAGTAACCCACACCCTCCCCGAGGCCTGTATTTATATGGGTGAAATAAGGCAGTTCTCGAAGGTTGGGGAAGTTGTGGCAGTTGAGGAAATTAAGTTAAATGACTTAACTAATCTCCAATCAACGAAAGTTTTTATGTTTTAATGTTTGAGACATATGCGCGGGTATGTAGTAGAGCAACCCGCGAATGATTTGCGGCTTAGCATAAGAACAACCTGCAAATACAAGGATGCGCGACTTGTAACAACCGAGACTCGCGAATGATGCACGAGTTGTATAATAGGAAAGTCGTGAATACATATCAACATGGTTAAATGACAAAGTAACTAGGTGGATGGAGGAATAATGTATTATAAAATAAGCCACTCTATAGTACCCTGGGAAAACCTCAATCCATAGATGTCCTTTTGTGTACCAACATGAGGAAAGTCGGCACTCGGACGGAGAGGTGTCGTTTAGGCGGATAACAGGATATTGAATAGAACAATGATAGCCAACAAAATGAGAGAGAGGAAGTAGAGATCATTGAAGAAATTGACATCCATGATGATGTTGAAGATGGTTATGTTCATGCACAAAAAGGAAACATTCCAAGATTAGATGATATTATAAAAGACAACAATATGGATGGTATAGAAAATGATGATCCAAATACAACCGTTAACAATATGATGAAAGCGAATATGAGGATGATGAAAATACCACATTAGTGGGATGGTGTAGCAAGAATAATGTTAAATACTTGAAAGAATATATGAACATTGACATAATACACTAGATGACATTATTGCAGTGTTGACAGGAAACAACCCTCTCAAATTCTTTCTACTTTGATTGAATAAAATTGATCAGTTCTCTTTTATAATTTATCACAAAATTATTTAAGTGTGCCTTCAGAATCTTTGATTCTGAAGGTACTCCCAATCACAAAGGATAATCTGATCAAAGTAAATTTAGGGAATAATTTTGCTTCAAGTTGGGTATTTTATAATTTGATTATCTAGTAGCTGTTAAAATATGATCAATTTTCATTACTATTATATAACTGATGTGCTGCTTATCATTATTATTTGTTGATTCACAATGCTTGAATGGAAATTTATAATTTCCCATTTTGTTTGCTTTCTATTAAATTCCTTTTATTTTTCATTTTTGAAATCCTTAAGATATGATTTTCTATGGCTAAGTTACATGTTTATATATATTTGCTTAGGTTTGATTAATTTATTTTATTATATATGCTAACCCTTGGTAAATATTCATGTTATAAAGGTCATATATAAGACATGTTTTAATTTTGTAAATAAATAAACTTAGCATTGTAAATATAATTTTAATCTTTGCTTTTGATTTCATATCGAATTATTAAATCCAAAATCTTATCTAATGATCATAATCAAGAATTGAAATTAGTTAAATGATCCTCATTACAATGGTTTAATGGTTTGAATCAATATTTTACGATTATATGGATTCATCGTGCTAAGTCTGACTTAATCATGAGTTAAATCATTATGGACTTAGCTTTGAAAGGATTGCTCTATGGTATCATTTGCTTAAGGTTTGATGATTTCATCAATTCTATACACCATATGAAATCTAATGTTTCATAAACAAAAGGTTTCCTATCGCTCCAGCTGACAGTTCATCTAGTTCCACATATTAATTTAATTATGACGAAATTTAGTGCTTGATGGATTTGACACGATTTTGTACACCTGTTGATTTCTATGCTATGAGTTGATAGCCCTGTACTTTATCTTGTATCAATATGATTCCAAAATGACATTCCATTTAATGATGCGTTATGATTTGTTTTCAAAATTATGATTTTGCATATCAGATCATTATGTTTTGGAATTGGTTTTATTTTTGTAAAGTTATGATAGTCATGCAATTATTCAGGGTTTCGATTTTAAAGCATGTGAGTGTTTTCAACATGCTTGATGAACTGTGTATACACATTCCTTCTGTATTCACAACACCCTTTAGCCCTTCATCCAAATAAGAACCTGTAGTCGAGTTAATGGCACCTCTAAGTCGTTTCGAAGTATCAGGACCATAAATGCTAGAAATGGATCCTAAAGCTACGGCCTTATTTGAAAAAATTGGTTGGAAACCATTCTTTTGGAGTTTCAATGGCCATAATGAAGAAGTCACTCGACAATCTGCACTATCCTTTGATGGGAATACCGCTCAAATTGGTGACTTACAGTTAGTTGTGGATGAAGAGTTTATTTACAAGGCCACAAAGCTTCCTCGACGTGGAGAATACTGGTTTAAAGGGGTAAAAATAGACAAGAAGAAGTTTAAACAATTTCTTCTTCCATTATCCAAAGATGATGCACATCTTAAACTCTATTTTCCAGTCAAATATTTGAAGTCTCAGTGGTGTCTCCCTTTTCAAGTTATTTCCACGTATATTTCTTGCGATGGCCATTACTCAAATGTTCATTTATACCATCTCAGGATTTTAATGGCTTTAACTGGTTCGAAATTGGACTTACCCTATTTTCTGCTTCATAGTCTACATAGAATGGCTGTAACAGTCCAACAAACTACAATGAATCAAAGTCATAGTTTATTTCATTATGGCCTGCTTAAAATTTTGGTTCAGTATCAATTAGCCACGATGAGCAGAACATGGGATGAGTTTTTAAGGGATAATGGTTTTGGGTTAATTGGATTTTGGCCTACTTTCTTACCCAATACTCGTATTAAACAAAGAAGGACTTTGGAAAAAGAATTAAATTCAGAAGAGTCTGACCCTGTAGATAATCATGAAGGGATTGATAAACTTTGTAGGGTAGCCAAAATTGAAGAGTTCAATGCTTCAAACCCTCCCGAGCAACCCGAGGAAAAAAATGAAGTGAAAGACAAAGGTAAAGGCTTGTTCAAACCTCACTCTGTTAGCTTATCCTTTGATTCACGTCCTAAGACAATATCAGGGGAGGGTAAGAACGAGTTAAGGGGAGAAAAACTCAAAGATGACGATAAACCTCTTGAACCAGTTATGGGAAAATCTGAAACAACAAGTCGAAGATTTACTAGAAGTATGGTAAGTCTTTCAATTCCAAAGACTCTGGAAGAGAATAGTGAACCTATCTTTGTTAAGGATGATACTGAACAAGAGAATGAATCTCCTCCTCATGAAACCTCATTCAAAGAGTTTGAACATGA
Organism: Pseudotsuga menziesii; assembly: GCA_001517045.1. NCBI lineage: Eukaryota > Viridiplantae > Streptophyta > Pinopsida > Pinales > Pinaceae > Pseudotsuga > Pseudotsuga menziesii. Next base: position 719,215 of record LPNX010587584.1, read on the forward strand.
ACAGAGTAGTAATCACGGTAATTCTGTGGATAATTCTCCCTTGTTGGCGCAACCAAAACATGAATTTCAGTTTAATCCCATATTGGATGATGAGTGTTCTTTAGAAGAGACTTTAAAGGCGGAACAACAGTTAATCAAACTTTCCTGGTAACATAAGGATAAGCGGTTAAAAGAAGAAGAAGAAGCTCGTGTTATTTTGAAAACAGAGTTACAAAAATAGAAGAATGAATTACTTATGTGGGTGGATAGATGGCAACATATGAAGGAAAAAAAGGACAAATATAAATCAGAGAAGAAGTTGTTAGCTGATTCAAATGAAAAATTCCTAAAGAATGAAAAACACCATGAAGAAAAAATCATAAAACTCAGAGCTAAGATATCGGAGGCAAGGAAAGCCATCAAGCTACAAATCGCAACTTAACAATTTATTTTGTTTGTTTTTATGATTTTGGTTGTGACAAGTAAAATGAGCAATTTAATAAACATCCTACAGAATCGACGATTCTGTAGGATTGTTTTATATTTTTACTATCTTGTTATAATATTAATTATAATTTAATGAGAAACTAATATCTTAATTGTTTGCTACAGGTGTACCTATGACATAAATACATCGAATTTAATGGAGATGGTTTTGTAACTGGTATGCATCTTTGAAGCTACTTTTGCGTTGATAGATGGCATATCTTCTGGATGGTTACACTCCATTTACTGCATTGGAAGATCATTTTTCCATGTGCCTCTTTTGGTGTAAATTGAGTCTTGTCGACAGTTGAAAGAATCTGGGGATGTTTATGATTTATCTTAACAACTGTTAAGAGACTATTTTTACTATTTTTGTAAATAGATCCTAGAATAACTCAAAAAATAGTTAATCTTTTGAAGTATATAAGTCTCAAAGAATTTATGAGTCGAGGGTCGATGGAGTATTGAAGAAAAGACTTATTGAAAGTATCATACAATTTCTTGTTTTTTATTACTCTGCTGGAGTTTTAACTTCGTGGATGATTGTGACTAGATTTCTCAAATTGGTATCATTTCTTGTTACTATTTTTGAAAAATTAATATATATATTTCGATATACTATTTTCTCATCATACATTTTATGCAATTGTACTGTGATATAATTGTGTTTATTATCTGAAAATATACTCTGTTTACACAGTATTGATATTTGATTGAAAGTATTACTAAATCTAGTTAGTTAATATTTTTATTGATAATTGAGATTTAGTAATAATACATTTCATATTTATTTTTGATTTCATTTGTATTTTCTACAATGTTTTCATAAATGAATATAATCTTGTTGTTCAAATATTTAGTATTGAACATTAGTTATTGATTAATAGGACATCACACACTAAATAAAAATAGTTTTTCTATTTTTATTTTCTATTGTTGTGCATATTCAACAAAGTGATTTTATGATAATAATTAAAGTATTTTCATTTGAATTATTATCATTTACTTCTTTGTTAATTTAAGTTATTAATTAATAATTAATATAGTTTTCAAAGTTGCTCTCAGCTGAGATAGGGTAGTTAGTAAAATTTTAATTTTGTTACTTTTACATAGGATTTCAAAAATAGATTATTTTGTTATTAGTTCCTTAACCAAAAAACCAAAAAACAAAGAAATCAGGAGACTTTCATTAGGAAAGCAATTTTAGGGTTAGATAAACTTTAGATTAACATAAGATACATTTTGTTGAGTTTTAATATTCTCCTTGAGAGGATAAATTCAGCTTGTAGTAGGAGACCATAACCTACGAGATTTAGTCATTCCAAACACACCGAAGGCTGTTTTAAGCATTTTGTGTGGACTATTTCTCCTTAGTTGGCCTAGGTCAGAAAATCAGGCCAACAAATGGTGCTAGAAGGAGGGCCTGTTAATGATTAATGGCTAATATAACTAATGATAAATATTCAACCAGCCAACAACCTCCATTACAACCTGAAATTAACAGATCACCATTCATGGAAACTGTTAGGAGCATTCTTGAGCATGACCATAATACATCTCCATTTACTCATGAACATAGTACTCAAACTTTAGAAGAATCACGTCATATTCTTAGGAGAGCTTATGCTCATCAACTTGGTTTAACACCAATAGACTATGGTTTACCCAGACAACAAATACGTAATCCTCATTTGAATATAATTACTCAAGATTCAGTAGAAGCTGATAGAACTCCAAGTTATCAAGTCAGAAGTCTTCATAGAGAAACTGCTAGAACAAATACTGTTAGAAGCTTGACTTCTGTAGGCAGTTTTGATCAACCACATTCTCCTCTGGAATCACCACCACATAGTCCAAGGTCATCCAATCAAGGGAGTTCTTCAGATTCTGAAGGGAGTCCTATGGCTGGAAACATACTTGCAGGAGGAGGAGGAGGGGGTAACCCTCCTAATCCAGTGAATCCACCTAATACTCCTAATCCACAACTTCCTTGGTTAAGAATAGCTGCTGTAGTTGTACCTGGTGTTCAACATCCTTTACCGAAACATTCAGACAAACTTCTTCTGAAGTTTAATCCAGATAATAAAGAACCTGTGGAGGTGCATGTAGATAAATTCATTTTAGCTGTTCAAATCATGAACGTTCATCATGAATACATAGTCTGTCATTTGTTCCCTTTAACTTTTGAAGGGAAAGCATGTACTTGGTACTTTTCGTTAGTCCAAGGGTTAACCACAAATTGGGCTGAATTCAACACGTCTTTCCTAGATAAATTCGGGGAAGATAAAACACTTGCTCTTTTAGCTATTGAATTATCTCGAATTAAAATGGAACCTAAAGAAAGAATTAAAGATTTTAATCAAATATTTCTTACTTTAAAAACAAAATTCTTGTTGCTTCTCAACCACCCGAGGATATAATCATAGAAAATTATACTTCAGCTTTACCAAAATATCTTGGGATGTTTGTTAAGAGAGCTGGTAAAACAACACTTGTTGAAGCTTTTGAGGAAGCTATTAAAGTCAAGAAAGATTCCATGTCTTATGAACCAAATAGAAGTGGAAAATTGATACTTTTCCTCATAAGAAAATTGAAAGACCTAATTCGATCAAGGATAAGGCATTTGATGTAGAAAAATTGCAGAACGTTATTCGGGCATTAACTAATGAAGTCGTAGGATTAAATAAAACTAATTCTAAAACTTCCTCTTCTAGAGGGTATTTCAGAAATCAATTTAGACAGAATCCTAACACTAATAATAAAACAAGTTCACCCCCTGATATAGTAGTAAATGAAGAAATTTTCAATACTATTCGAGCAATCTTATCTTTATCTGAAACTCCCTCAAAACAAGAAACTGTAGAAATGATGAGGAAGAAGAATCTGAAAATGAAGAATAATTCGAAGAACCTCAACAATTAAATGGTCATTTTTGGGATAGTTTAGTGAAATATTGTGAAAGTAGAAGTCCTCCTTTAGGACAACATGCCTATAATAATCGGAGTAGAAAATTCGCAAATACTCCTGGAGCATCATCAAGTTCTACCTTGAGTAACTATAATAATAATTCTCAACCTAATAAAAAGACTCAATCTGTCAAACAAACTCAACCTGTGAGGACTTCTCAGCCTATTCAAAGTGCTCCGAAGTTAGATTTACAATATGACATAATTGAAGATCTAAAAAAGAGACGTGAAAATATTAGTATGTATGATCTTCTTCAAATTTATCCAATGCCTAATAGTCCCATTATAAAATCCTGCCATGAGTTCAATAATTCCAAATGCTAAGAAAAATATAGCTTCTAATCATTCTAATAGTGATTTAACACTTACTGATAAAGGAAAATCAGCAGTTGAAAAAGCTTCCTTAATAGGTAAAAATTCAAAATCAACAACCCCTTCGTTCCTTCTTACTTTTGAGATTTTTAATAGGAACGTTCATAATTGCATGGTTGATTTTGGAGCATCTTCCAATGTAATGCCTTTGTCTGTGTGCAAAAGGTTAAATGGAAAATATGTTCCATCAAATTCACAAATTACTCAACTATATAGAACGAATCTGAGGGTTGTAGGAGAGATGAAAGATGTTCTAGTTAAGATTGCTTGTAACCCTTCAGTTTTTCAAATTATAAATATTGTGGTTACAGACATTCCTGATGCATATGGGCTGTTTTTGAGTAAGGATTGGTCTCAGCAGTTGAATGGATTTTTTGCTACAGATTGGCCAACCTTATGGTTGCCTAAAAATGGAAAATCAAATCAAATTAAGATAAATCGAGAAAGATATATGAAGTTCACATAGTGACAGAATTACATGATTCCAGTGAACCGGTTTTGTTCTTAGATTCTATAATGGGGAATTATATGTTTGAACATGAGTTCGAAAATTTTAAATCTGAAATTTTTGTTTTCTCTGATAATAAACAGCAATCTGAAATTCTAAATGTTACAACTAGTCCTTATGATTCTTCATTTAAATAAATTGTAAATAATGTAGATAGTCATAATTATGTGAATATTATTGAAAGTAAAGTAGTTGCAAATAATTATACTTGGACTTTATATTTTAATGGGTCAAAATCTAAAGAAGGAGCAGGAGTTGGTTGCCTATTAATTGACCCAAAAGGAAACAAAACATGTATAGCATGTAGGCTTGAATTTAGTTGTACAAATAATACTTTAGAATATGAAGCACTAATTCAGGGTCTGAAAAAAGCAATTGATTTGGATATTAAAGTGCTAGTTGCATATGGTGATTCTGAAATCATCATCAGGAAAGTCTGTAATTCTATCCATTGCATTTTTGAATATTTGCAGAATTATCAACGGGAGGTATGGAATCTCATTTCGCATTTTGATGCATTCAATTTAATGTCGGTTCCTAGATTCCATAATCAAGAGGCAGATTTATTAGCAAATATAGCATCAAAATTGATTCCATCTGAGAATTTTACACCTAATTTCTTTTCAGTTGAATTAATTTTAGGCCTTCTATACCAGATAATATCTTTAATTAGCGTGTTTTTGATAATGGTTTGCAGGTTCTGAATTTCTTAACAAATGACGATACTTTCAAAAGTTCAGCCTTTGATGAAGTTACACATGATGAAAATTTACGGGATTTTATGGTAATAAATGATTTTTGTTCAATTAAAAAAGCTTTTGAGAAGGTAAAACCGATTCCTAACTCAATTTTGAGATTAGAAAAGTTTTTCGATCTTCAGGATAAATTTAAGTCTGTTCCTAATTGTAAAACCAATAGTTCACAAATGAAATATGAAACTATAATTTAGGAACATAACTTAATCCTCAAACTGTGAATTTAGGAATAGATTGCACTCCTACAGAAAAATCAACATTTATAAAATTGTTTAAAGAGTTCAAGGATGTTTTTGCATGGACATACGATGATTTAAAAACTTTCAATCCACAATTTATGCAACACATATTCCAATAAAACAAGAATCAAAACCTTTCCAACAGAAACCTAGAAAGTATCATCCGTCACTGGAACCAACAATTAAGAAGGAATTAAATAAACTTTTAGCTGCTAGGATTATTTTTCCTATTCGACATACTCAATGGGTAGCTAATTTGGTTCCAATTAGGAAGAAAAATGGTGATATTCAACTATGTGTTTATTTTCGAAATCTTAATAAATCCTCTGAAAAAGATAATTACCCAGTTCCTCCCATGGAACAAATCCTTCAGAAAGTTTCTGGGTCTGAGATACTATCACTTCTTGATTGTTTCTCAGGATATAACCAAATATTGGTTTCCCTAGATGATCAACTGAAAATAGCTCTTAGAACCCTATGGGGAACATACACTTACAGAAAGATTCCCTTTGGGTTAATCAATGCTGGGGAAAATTTTCAAAGAGCAATGGATATTGCTTTTAGAGGGTTAATTAATCATTCAGTAGTCGTCTATCTAGACGATGTCACTGTATTTTCTAAATGTCGATATGATCACATTAATCATATTGGAAAAGTATTTGAACGTTGTGGAAATTTGGAGTTTATTTAAACCCAAAAAAAAACAATATTTGCTGTTACAGAAGGTATTTTATTAGGTTGTGTGGTCTCAAAACATGGGATCATGATTGATCCTGAACGAACCCAAGCCATATCAAAAATAAATTACCCTTCTAGAAAAAACGCAATGCAATCATTTCTCGGTAAAATAAACTTTGTTAGGAGATTTATCCCCAGTTTTTCAGAAATCATCCGTCCTTTACAAAAAATTATTAAGAAGGATGCTATTTTCAACTGGGGACAAACTAAAAAAAAATCTTTCCAAAGAATTTTAGAAGCCATTTTAGAAGCTCCTAGTCTTTTGAGCCCATATTTTAATAAAGACTTCATATTGTACACTTTCGCTTCTGACATATCATATGCAACAGTCTTAACTCAGCTAAACCAACAAAATAGTGAAGTGCCAATTTCTTTTATGAGATTCAAATTTTAAAGGTGTTGAACTTAACTGCCATGAGGTTGATAAACAAGCTTTTACTGTTTTCAAAGCTGTCAAACACTTTCGTCCATATCTATTGAAATCCAGAACTAAGTGATAGTTCATTTCCCTTCAGTCAGAAATGTGTTAGTACAGAAATATTTGGGTGAAAAAATAGCACCATGGATGATAGCCCTTCAAGAGTAGTGACTTGGAAATTAAACCTTCAAAGATAGTCAAGGGTCAGGGATTATGTAAACTTGCTTCTGAAGCAACTCATCTGCCTAATAATAGTTCTGAAACTGTCATTGATAAAGTCTTACTAAACAGGGAAATCTACTTTTATCCTCCACCATAAGATTCTTGGTATACAGATTTAAGGACACTCCTGGAAATAGGAACTGCTCCTGATTACCTTGAACCAAGAAAAAGGAGAGCGCTTAGACTAAAATCTGCTCCTTATTTGCTAATTGATAATACGCTTTTTAGGAGAAATTCAGATGGTGTTTTACTTCGATGCTTAGACAAGGATGAAACAGAAGTGATTTGGAAAGAATTACATTTTAGCCCAGCAGGTGGTCATTTTGGTGGAGAGACTATGACACATAAGATTCTTAGGGTTGGCTATTATTGGCCTACTTTATTCTGTGATTCTTATGCTTTTGTCAGAAAATGTCAAGAATGCCAACTTGCTGCAGGTAGGGTTAAGAAGTATGTTTTTCCTTTACAACATGTTTCAGTTGAAAGACCTTTTCAGCAATGGGGTATTGATATAGTAGGACCAATAAAACCTCATTCCTCTATGCAACACAAATACATTATAACTGCAACTGATTATTTTAACCGTTGGGCAGAAGCTACACCTTTAAGGATTGTAAACACCAATCAGGTTATCTTATTTTTAGAATCTTTTATCATAACGAGATTTGGTGTTCCAGATTCCCTTGTTTTTTATAATGCCTCATATTTTTCATCAGTTGAGTTAACTCAATTTTCATTAGAGAAAGTTATAAGGGTTAGATATTCAGCTAATTATCATCCTCGCGGAAATGGTTTAGCAGAATCAACAAATAAAAACTTGTTGAAAATTCTTAAAAGAACTATTTCAGTTCACCATCGTGATTGGCACACAGCGTTGTTTAATGCTCTTTGGGCAGACAGAGTAATTCCTAAAGCTTCAATAGGTAACTCACCTTTATTTTTGGTTTATGGAACTGAGGCTATTTTACCGCCAAATTTATTTTTACCTTCTTTACAGTTAGCCCAATCTGTTTAGGATGAGGATTGTCCAGCTATGGAGAAGAGGATTAACACTTTAATAAAACTAGAGGAGTAAAGAGACAGGTCAAAACAACATTTTATAAAACATCAACAAATTGTTAAGTCCTGGTTCGATCAATCCTCAAGTTCTAACAGAGAGTTCTAGGTGGGGGACTTGGTGTTAAAATGGGACAAAGCCCATGAGGAGAAAGGAGATCATACCAAGTTCCAAAAACTTTGGTTAGGCCCATTTGTCATTACTGAGAAGATAGGTCCAAGCACTTTTCGTTTGCAAACCTTAAAAGGTCAGTTCGAAACATTTCCAGTAAATGGACCGATCTTAAAAAAATATTTTTGTTGACTTTTTCAGACTCTGAATCTGTATATAATTTTTTATATGAGCTTGTTTATTGTACAATTTTATTCTCTTATTTTCAACCAGTTTTTGTTTCTAAATAATTTTGTTTAAAATTTCAGAATTTTATGTATATATTATTATCATAAAATTTTAGAAATTTTTTGATATTTCTGTACAATCTTTTATCAAACATAATTATGATAAATTCATAATTCTTATGTACATTCAAATTTCATTTGATCCATGTATAAATACTCTTGAAATTCATTTTTGATTTTCTAAAATTGAGAATTCATAGATACTTCCATTCAAATATCATAATTTGTCAATCATTTGCAAATGAGATTGTCAAATCTCTGTATATATGTTTTAAGATAATCATTCGCTAATGTACATATGTTTTTGAGAGGACATTTGTAAATAAATAATTCCTGTGGCTTAAACCCGGTTTGTTCATTAGTTTAAAAATTGTGGTATTAGACTAAGTATTTTAAAAATTGGTTTAGAATGATCAGAGTTTCTTAAGTATGTTAAGAACCTATCATTATTTGAAAATATTTGTAAATATAGTTTAAATTATCCTTCACCTATTTATTTTTGACAGTTAGGATGGCTGATTAATGTCTTTTTCAAAACTTTATACTTGAAAAAAAAATCTTTATGGATTTCTATCATCGGTCATTGCTTTTGAAGTTGTTTACAATCTGGAAAATTTTTAGATATGTTCCATTCAATAAAATTATAAAAGTTTAAAATAAGAGACGGAAGGTCTTAGTAATAATCCGATCCGATCAGGATCATAAATATCATCGGTATGACATTATTAGGAAACTGATAATGGCTCTTGGCCGCAAGGTCCAGAGATAGGGGGTCTTATCACGAGCCAGCTAATTCATTTTCTGGTGATATTAGTGGATGACATTACCATTTGGTTACTATGCTAGGTAGTGGTCTCTTATTTTATAAAACTTAAACTTTCAAACTTAATCAAGCGAAACATAACTTTGATTGAAGAATAGGAGGTCTCATCACGAGCCAGCCTAATCATGATCATCAGTGTTGTCTAGTTTAATTTCATTTTTGATCATCAGAGTGATGGCTCTTGGTTAAAAGGTCAAGAGACAAGAGGTCTCATCACAAGACAACTTGCTTATTCTAGGTAGTTCTCGTGAATGATACTATCACATCAAGTTATCATGCCTAGATAGCAGTCTTTAGTCAAAGAAATTGTTTTGATTAAAAACAAAAGGGAACGGACTCTAGGGATTTTTCAGAGAAGTAAATTCCTATATCTTATACTGATGGTTCAGATTATCATGAGTACTTTGTTCTGAATGGGATATTCTTAATTTTATCTTTAACAAGATCCTTATTGACAGAGAGGGGATAATTATGAATTATACTTGCGAATATAAATCGGATAATGGTTTTTATTATACTGAGAATTTTTTATTATTTTGAATAGATTTTAAGATTTTGTTTATACTGTCATTTGAAAATTATATGAGCAGAGAGAACTTGTTCACCCAGGTCGTCGCCATTTGTTGACAGAAAAGAACCCTCTCAAATTCTTTCTACTTTGATTGAATAAAATTGATCAATTCTCTTTTATAATTTATTACAAAATTATTTAAGAGTGCCTTCAGAATCTTTGATTCTGAAGGTACTCTCAATCACAAAGGATAATATGATCAAAGTAAATTTAGGGAATAATTTTGCTTCAAGTTGGGTGTTTTATAATTTGATTATCTAGCAGCTGTTAAAATATGATCAATTTTCATTACTATTATATAACTATTGTGCTACTTATCATTATTATTTGTTGATTCACAATGCTTGAATGGAATTTTATAATTTCCCATTTTGTTTGCTTTCTATTAAATTCCTTTTATTTTTCATTTTCGAAATCCTTAAGATATGATTTTCTATGGCTAAGTTACATGTATATATATATTTTCTTAGGGTTGATTAATTTATTTTATTATATATTTTAACCCTTGGTAAATATTCATGTTATAAAGGTCATATATAAGACATGTTTTAATTTTGTAAATAAATAAACTTAGCATTATAAATATAATTTTAATCTTTGCTTTTGATTTCATAATGAATTATTAAATCCAAAATCGTATGTAATGATCATAATGAAGAATTGAAATTAGTTAAATGATCCTCATTACAATGGTTTAATGGTTTGAATCAATATTTTATGGTTATATGGATTCATCGTGCTAAGTCTGACTTAATCATGAGTTAAATCATTATGGACTTAGCTTTGAAAGGATTGCTCTATGGTCTCATTTTCTTAAGGTTTGATGATTTCATCAATTTTATAAACCCTATTAACTCTGATGTTTCATAAACAAAAGGCTTCCTATCGCTCCAGCTGATAGTTCATCTAGTTCCACATATTAATTTAATTATGATGAAATTTAGTGCTTGATGGATTTGACACGATTTTGTACACCTGTCGATTTCCATGCTATGAGTTGATAACCCTGTACTTTATCTCGTATCAATATGATTCCAAAATGACAGTCCATTTAATGATATGTTATGATTTGTTTTCAAAATTATGATTTTGCATATCAGATCATTATGTTTTGGAATTGGATTTATTTTTGTAAAGTTATGATAGTCACGCAATTATTCAGGGTTTCGATTTTGAAGCGTGTGAGCGTTTTCAACATGCTTGATGAACTATGTATACCCATTCCTTCTGTATTCACAACACCCTTTAGCCCTTCGTCCAAAGAAGAACGTGTAGTCGAGTTAATGGCACCTCTCAGTCGTTTTGAAGTTTCAGTACTAGAAATGATAGAAATGGATCCTGAAGCTACAGCCTTATTTGAAAAAATTGGTTGGAAACCATTCTTTTGGAGTTTCAATGGCCATAATGAAGAAGTCACTCGACAATACACGCTATTCTTTGATGGGAATACCGCTCAAATTGGTGACTTACAGTTAGTTGTGGATGAAGAGTTTATTTCCAAGGCCATGAAGCTTCCTCAGCATGGAGAACGCTGGTTTTAAGGAGCAAAAATAGACAAGAAGAAGTTTAAACAATTTCTTCTTCCATTATCCAAAGATGATGCACATCTTAAACTCTGTTTTCCAGTCAAATATTTGAATTCTCAATGGTGTCTCCCTTTTCAGGTTATTTCTAGGTATATTTCTTGTGATGGTCGTTACTCAAATGTTCATTTATACCATCTCAGGATTTTAATGCCTTTAACTGGTTCGAAATTGAACTTACCCTATTTTCTGCTTCATACTCTACATAGAATGGCCGTAATCGTCCAATGAACTACTGTGAATCAAAGTCATAGTTTATTTCATTATGGCCTGATTAAAATTTTGGTTCAGTATCAATTAGCCACGATGAGCAGAACATGGGATGAGTTTTTAAGGGATAATGGTTTTGGGTTAACTGGATTTTGGCCTACTTGCTTACCCAAGACTCGTATTAAATGAAGAAGTCCTTTGAAAAAAGAAGTAAATGAAGAGTTTGACCCTGTAGCTAATCATGAAGGGCTTGATAAACTCTGTAGGATAGCTGAAATTGAAGAGTTCAATGCTTCAAACCCTCCCAAGCAACCCGAGGAAAAGAATGAAGTGAAAGACAAAGGTAAATGCTTGTTCAAACCTCACTATGTTAGCTTATCCTTTGATTCGCGTCCTAAGACAATATTAGGGGAGGGTAAGAACGAGTTAAGGGGAGAAAAACTCAAAGATGACGATAAACCTCTTGAACCAGTTATGGGAAAATATGAAACAACAAGTCGAAGATTTACTAGAAGTATGGTAAGTCTTTCAATTCCAAAGACTATGGAAGAGAATAGTGAACCTATCTTTGTGAAGGATGATAGTGAACAAGAGAATGAATCTCCTCCTCATGAAACCTCATTCAAATAGTTTGAACACGAACAAAGTAGTAATCACGGTAATTTTGTGGATAATTCACCCTTGTCGGCGCAACCAGAACATGAATTTCAGTTTAAGCCCATATTGGATGGTGAGTGTTCTTTAGAAGAGACTTTAAAGGCGAAACAACAGTCAATCAAACTTTCTGTCAAAACCCCAAATTTTCAAAAAAAATTAAACTTTTATAAATAGCGTAAATTCATACTAATGTAATAATTAAATATTGATTAGTTAATGCTATTAGTTTTGTATCTAAATAATCTTTATTTATGTTTAGAAATACAAGCTGAGTTTCTTGTCAGTCTTCTGATTATTTTCTGTTTGCAACAGCAAGGGGATATGCTATGTTAGACTGGGCTTACTTAGCTGCTAAGCTAACGTACACAATTTTCTTTCTCTTACAGATATCCAGGTAAAGTTTTGGGATTGCTGCTTAACAGATCTTTTAAAGTAATAGAATCATATGCTGTTACCAAATTTATTCAATAAAGAAATATAGATATAATGCATGTTAGCCAGACTATTCAGCTTCCTACAGGTAAAGCTTTCCCTGTTCTCCTTTTGATAAAGAAGAAATTCAAAGATAGATAGTTTAGAGATACTAGAGAAATATATAGCCATTTTCATTTACACTAGTAACATTAAAATATCTTTATGGAATACTGAATCTAATGAGTTTACTGTAATGCACTCATACTATTATTTTTCTAGTTCATAACTTAGATCTGGATTATCATGTTCGATTCTATTTCATTTACCTATCTATTGTTTATCATGTTATGCCCAATATACAAAGTGTTTGACTGCAGATAACAATGATAAAGATTGTAATAAAGTCCATAGATGCTTTACCTCTAACAGCTACAGGATTTTATGCTAGTTATAAGTCTTTATTTAGTAAAATTTCAAGAGTTTGGAGTGATGGAAACTATCTTTATCTTCATGATCAAGAATAGATTAAAATTCCATGTGCGCCTCTGAAATAATCAGGTAGCATCTTGATCATAACACTATGAACTTCCAGATTGAACAAACATCAAGAAATAATGATGACAGTTTATGAGGCTAGAACAACTCACATGTTGTTCAAGGTCTCTCTTTAGAGACTATCTCATATAAACAATACTTAACATTTACAAGAAAATGTCAGACTTTTTGTTTTAATAGTATACTAGAGTATTTGGCCAAAAAACATTAAATTTCATGAAACATGTTAAAATATCTCTACACTCAAATTCTTATAAGCTTTATAACACAAATTTCATTTTGTTATGTTATAAGTAAAGGTCTAACCTCAAGCGAGGTCTATGCTATAACATTAAACTAGGGTTATCAATACCTTAGACATATTATAGTTATAGTTTGCAAAGCAAAGTTTTTATGTTAATGACTAACATTACATCGCATACATTGTAATGCATATTATAACATTGTAGAAATATTATAACATCAAAATAGGGTTATCATAGACATATTATGGTTTATTGTTTGCATTGCAATGTTTTTATGTTAAATACTAACATTACAACGTGTATATTATAATGTAGGTAAGGTCAAGGTTACGATCGTAAGGAAATCTCCATGCCATGATTTTGATGGCCGTCCAAATGATTTGAAACATTAACAAATCGACCCACTCATAGGAAAATATTTGAACACTGTCGTGGCTGTCTCCTCGCCATGCATTGGATATTTATAAGGTTGAATTGCCCCTTTTACTTGCCTTAGTCTCTCCCTCGCCTTTGGGCTTGAGCTCTGCAAACCCTGGTGGATTGTTACGGTCGGTTTCTTGCCTCAAGCTGTTCGATTTTAGCTCTCCTTCATTTGCTTTCCTTACAGCCCTGTGTAGATGTTGGTGGCTCAGTTGTTGGCAGCATTGGAGTCGTTGCTGGTTTAAGGGTTACTTGTTGAACTCTGGTGACTATTCTGTCACGGCAAGCAAACGAGACTTTCTAAAACTTACCAGCTGCGTCTCCTTTGGAGAAGATTCTCGGTTTCCTGTCAGCCCATTCTTGCAGGAGAAAGAAAGGGTTTGTTTACCCCGGTTCTTAGTCACTTGTTTGCTTTTCGGTGGATATTCGACTTCAAACACTGCAGGTAAATAAAATTACAGTTTGTACCCATATTTTTTAAAAAGCAAAAGAATAGATTAGTTAAGATATTGTTTAGGGTTTCTAACTTTTTGACTGCCTTTCAATGGCAGATTCGACCTCCTTGATGCAGAATAGAACGCTCAATGCTTTGGCTTCACGCTTCACGGGTAAGCCCTGTCCCAACAGTGGCATACCTCCTTGCTGGTTGTGATGAATGGGTGCACTTATAAATGTTGAGGGTATAACCCTAACTCTATAAAGAGTTTTCCGGCTACGGCCGTGGATGTAAACTAGATTTTAAATACTGCAGGGTTTTTGTAAACAATATTTACAGGATTACGCCTTTGCGTTATTACTGTATAAAAATGTTTTCACAGGCCGTGAGCCTTACTTTTACTGTATTACGTTTCTTTTTGTTTTTACAGGCCATAGGCCTCGCATTTACAGTTATGGGTTATTAAAAGAACAAAGTCTTCAGTTCTTATGTGATTACTTTGTAATGAGTAGGGTTTTACTCTCCGTTCTACTTATATTTTGAAAAACTGGTTTCTTTTTTTTTTTGCAAATACTTACTGCTGTAATGAAAAGATAAACACAAAAGAATGCTTACTGCATTTCGTTTTAATAGCCCAGCTGTAAATGTTTTTAGTTATATTTGTTTCATTATACTATTGCTTAATTTTAGAATGTTTAAGCTCCATAATCGAGCGTTCTGAGCTTGTATCTTTGCTTCTGGTTCAGATATATACCTTTGATTAAATTTTACATTGTTATTTGTTTAGAACCTACAATATCTAGGTAACTTGCAGGCTTTTAATACTGTTTAAAAGATGCAGCTGTAGAGATTAATTGTCTAAATTTTGATTTACTATTTACTTAGTCGCAAGATCTATAAGTTTAGGGTTTTTTTAATCTTATTCTGCAGTTTGTAAAATTATTGTTTTTATATTATAATAATCATTATTATAATACTAATCTATTATGATCTTTTAATCAATACCAAGTCTTTTAATAACGTTTATTTACTTATAAATCATATTAAAGACTAATACATAAATACTATATTGTTTACATTCTATATATTAATAAATTAAATTTCTATTTGTATGTTATTATAATACTTATATAAAACCATGTTTACATTGTAATTACTAGAATACAATGCTACTCTTTGATGTTACTATGAGTATTGTTTTAATGTTATATACTTAATATTTGGTTCTGAAATTTGAATATTTCTTTATAGTATTTATATAATAATTAAGAAAACTTTATATAATAACAACATAAACATTTGTATATAAAATAGCATCTATTTATCAGATTTAGAAATAAAAATATCAGTTATGAAAATATGCTTTAACCGAGCTGAAAACAAAAAAATGAGTGTACAGAAATTCTGGGTAAATGTATTCTCTGTTATAATGCAAACTACTAAAAATACTGAAATTGTTTCTTCTTAAGTGATAAATACTTATAATTTTCTATCAATAATGTATTTGTTTAAATAGAAGAAACAATTATAACTTATACTGCAAGCATACTTATTCTATCTTTTCCTTACGCAGTTAATATTTTTAGAGAAACAGAGTTACAGTTCTAGATTAATTTAAAGCTGTAGAAGGATAGCTAATAAATTAAACAGAAAGACATTTGTGATAGCTGTAAGTAAATTAGGAACTCAGTTCAGAAGAATACTTCTTCTAAACACTGAGATACTGTGCTAGAGTGCTATCTGGTGATACCAGATGTGGAAAAACACAATGATACTAACAGGTTTTGCTACTAACATTCCAAGATACTAATTTTACAGATATTAAACAATTACTCAGGCATGTAAATAATTATAACATTTATCCATTTATACTCAGAAAGACATAAAGAAATGAATGAAGAACATGTTTAATGCTGTGGACAACAACAGCAATGGGAGGTCGTTCCTCCCTACCAAACTGGAGAGCGCTCAAACAACGACTTCTCAGGACCCCCGAGCTTGCTCTGGTCTCCCTGGCTTGGAACTAGGTGCAGCAAATCAAATACCAGTCTTCAACTCAGTATTAACTCAGAACTATCAGTCTGTTCTCTCAGCCCAAATGGTTGTAATAAGAATCAAGTTACTGCAGCAATCACTCACAACACTTCCTTACTGTTTTCCCTCTTTCCTCAATGAAATTCCTGAATCACATTCACCTGAATGAATTCTTCCTGGAATAAAAACTGAGTAGCCTTAGCTCTCCTCATTGAGTACTTTTAAAGATTGCCTAGGTCTTAGTTGGGTTAACTGTCATTTAATGAGCCACCTGCTCACATTCCACTTTCTTGGGGAATCATGACCCCAAATATAGGGAAGTTGCCACCTGCACCTTAGGAAGTGTTTGAGGATGTTGCCACTTGTCTTTTGCCTGCCACCTAGTTCCATCCACCAATTTGACCAGTAACCTCTTTTTAACAGCTCTCCCATGCTGTTGTCTCCATAATTTATTTATTATTAATAAAATATTCTGAATTACACTCCATAACTGTTGACTCTGCTGAGTCATCAATCCCTACTTAGGATTAAGTTTAACATAATGTCTCAAAATATAATAAATCAAATTACATAATTTTACAAAATTGGGGTATGTGACACTTTCCTGGCAACATAAGGATAAGCTGTTAAAAGAAGAAGAAGAATCTCATGTTATTTTGAAAACAGAGTTACAGCAACAGAAGAATGAATTACTTATGTGGGTGGATAGATGGCAACATATGAAGGAAAAAAAGGACAAATATAAATCAGAGAAGAAGTTGTTAGCTGAGTCAAATGAAAAATTCCTAAAGAATGAAAAACGCTATGAAGAAAAAATTCTGAAACTCAGAGCTAAGCTATCGGAGGCAAGGAAAGCCATCAAGTTACAAATCGCAACTTAACAATTTATTTTGTTTGTTTTTATGATTTTGGTTGTGACAGGTAAAATGAGAAATTTAATAAACACCCTACAGAATCGAAGATTCTATAGGATTGTTTTATATTTTTATTATCTTGTTATAATCTTAATTATAATTTAATGAGAAACTAATATCTTAATTGTTTGCTACATGTGTACCTATGACATAAATATATCGAATTTAATGGAGATGGTTTTGCTAACTGGTAAGCATCTTTGAAGATGATTTTGTGTTGATAGCCGGCATATTTTCTAGATGGTTACACTCCATTTACTGCAATGGAAGATCATTTTTCCAGGTGCCTCTTTTGGTGTAAATTGAGTCTTGTCGACAATTGAAAGAATCTGGGGATGTTTATGATTTATCTTAACAGTTGTTAAGAGACTATTTTTATTATTTTTGTAAATAGATCCTAGAATAACTCAAAAAACAGTTAATCTTGTGAAGCATATAAGTCTCAAAGAATTTATGAGTCAAGGGTCGATGGAGTATTGAAGAAAAGACTTATTGAAAGTATAATACAATTTTAGGTTTTTTTATTACTCTGTTGGAGTTTTACCTTCGTGGATGATTGTGACTAGATTTCTCAAATTGGTATCATTGCTTGTTACTATTTTTGAAAACTTAATATATATATTCCGATATACTATTTTCTCATCATACAATTTATGCAATTGTACTGTGATATAATTGTGTTTATTATCTAAAAATATACTCTGTTTACACAATATTGATATTTGATTGAAAGTATTACTGAATCTAGTTAGTTAATATTTTTATTGATAATTGAGATTTAGTAATAATACATTTCATATTTATTTTTGATTTCATTTGTATTTTCTACAATGTTTTCATAAATGAATATAATCATGTTGTTCAAATATTTAGTATTGAACATTAGTTATTGATTAATAGGACATCATAGAATAAATAAAAATAGTTTTTCTATTTTTATTTTCTATTGTTGTGCATATTCAACAAAGTGATTTTATGATAATAATTGAAGTATTTTCATTTGAATTATTAACATTTACTTCTTTGTTAATTTAAGTTATTAATTTATAATTAATATAGTTTTCAAAGTTGCTCTCAGCTGAGATAGGGTACTTAGTAAAGTTTTAATTCATAGTTTTAATTTAGTTACTTTTAAATAGGATTTCAAAAATAGATTATTTTGTTATTAGTTCCTTAATAAAAAAACCAGAAACAAAGAAATCAGGAGACTTTCATAAGGAAAGCAATTTTAGGGTTAGATAAACTTTAGATTAACATAAGATACATTTTGATGAGTTTTTATATTCTCCTTAAGAGGATAAATTCAGCTGGTAGTAGGAGACCATAACCTATGACATTTAGTCATTCCAAACACACTGAGGGTTGTTTTAAATGCTTTGTTTGGACTATTTTTCCTTAGTTGGCCCAGGTCAGAAAATCAGGTCAACATGCAGACAATAATGTTAATGAGAAAGACTTCTACATTTTCAATATTATTATACTGAAGGTGTTATTTAGGGGATGGCCTCCTTCGTCTTTTGTTGTCTATGGACAACCTATGAGCAGCTGCCCCCTGTCCACCACATTTATGCTTTCGTTTCCCTAAATAAATTATCATGTCTCCACATTTACGCTGCCCAAAATAACATATCCTGTCTCCGATCTCGCGTTTGGTGGTGATGGGGAGAGACCGATCCGTCGCAATCATTGTCGAAAATTTTGAAAGCATCTATCAGTACTTCGAGTCTACGGGAGCTGTCAACAGTCTCACTTTTGAGAGCAATGAAGTCCGCCAGACCGATGTAGTCATATCCATCAAAATCATCCTCGAAAACAATGTCCAGAAGCTCTTTTTCCATCAGGTTCTCGCCGAGGGAACACATAAGCTGACCTAGCTCGGACAACAGTCTAGATAAATCATATTGCACTTCAATATTGGTTTGTTATATAACAATGTCAATCTTCACTACAAAATAGTTTCTATGAATATATATCTTATGATAAAACACATAGTTCATGCTAAATTTATATTACCCCTTGATGAAGCATCGAATGCATTCATCATCGCCACAAACTCCTCGAAAGTGACGAGCCCATGGCCATTACAATCAAACATTATGATCATGGCTTGGAAGTCAAGTAGATTGCAAGGCTCTCGCAGCCTGATCGATTCCAGCACGCAATGCCACTAAGCCAATTCGACCATCAAACCTCTTTATCTCAATACCGACTACAATCACACACATTCTCACCCTCCCTGCAACTCATCATTCTTCCCAAAAGGCACGTGCTTGGGATTGAAAATCAGTGACAGAGAAGTCGTGGGATCGAAACACAGTGACAACAAACAAAAATAAGCAGGGACCATGGGACCTTTGGCTTGCTGAGCATTCAATCCCATTTTAAGCTCGTCCTTGGTGAAAGCCCAATCCAGTCCACTCTCTAACCCCAAATCGGCCAGGCTAAACCTCGATCTTTTCCTTTTCATAATTGAAATCACCCGCTCAAAACCGACACACGTCAAAGGATAATGTTTCGTGACTATAATTGCATCTGTGCAAAACCGTGCCCTTTTAGAGAAAGCAGTGGATGCTTTTTATAAGCTTAGCAACCCAAGGGAGCAGATCCAAGCTTACGTATTTGATGTTATTCAAGCAAGCGTCCCAAAGCTGAACTTGGATGAAGTTTCTGAGCAAAAGAATGATGTTGCTAAGGCTGTTGAAGTGGAAAATTTAAAAGGATATGTCAAACTATGGATTTGAGATAGTGTAGACTCTCATTATTGATGTAGTACCTGCTGAAGTTGTGAAGAAAGCAATGAATGAAACAAATGCAGTTGCTAGAATGAGGTTGGAAACACAGGACAAAGCTGAGGTGGAGAAAATCTTGCAAATTAAATGAGCAAAAGCTGAAGCAAAAGAAAAATATTTGTCTAGTCTGGGTATTTCCCGTCAACGGAAAGCAATTGTGGATAGTCTTAGGCACTGTGTATTTGCTTTCTTAGTCAATATGCCTGGGACAGTTGCAAAAGACGTGCTGGACATGATTCATGGTAAAAGGCTACAGTTCGAAACTCAGTTGAATGTGGGTAGCAAGAGGAAAAAATCTTCCGGAAAGAAGATTACTGGTTTTCAGTTTGCACCAGGAGGAGATTCTCGATTGGGCACCACAATCTCTTTGTTGAAAACCAATTTCAAATATTGAATCACCGATAAATTATCTTTGTCGACTGATGGATCCCGTGTCATTTTCCTAGGCTGTCGAATCTATCTCAAGGGCTTCAATTCTTGATTTGAGCATTTTTTTATTGCAGACTTCATGGGACCTTGGGACCTTTGGCTTGCTGAGCGTTCAAGCCCCTTTTAAGCCCGTCCTTGGAGAAAGTCCATTCCAATCCACTCTCTAACTCCAACTCAGTGAGGCTGAACTGGCACACAACAGGCAATCACCCGTTCAAAACCGACACACAACAAGAACACGTTATCATTTCTCTCCTTGGCAACAGACACCTGTACCTAATTTTTCGAAACATACAAAAGTTATCTTCAGTGTTTCATTACAAGTACCTCAGAATCGACTTCAACAAAAGTTTGAGTTGGGAAGGCTGCAGGAAAAAAGAACTCAGGGAGGTTGGAAGGCGTGTTATGCTCTCCAAAATAGGTGCAGAGAGGCATAGTTATGGGACCGAAAAACTATGCCAACCCTTTTTGGGCTCTTAGTGATCCCGGTTGTTCTCTATGGTTGTGAAGTTTGGGTCAGTAGTACTTCTGAATTACAGTGGAAGAAAATAGAAAAGATTCAAAAACACGTGATCACAAGCAAGTTCAAAATTAAGAGTTCAGTGCCATACAAAATAAGTGAAATGGGGGTGGCTTCTATTGAAGCAATCGCTATGGTGAGACTCATAAGATATCTAAAAAGAGTTGAGCAAATGGAAGAAGGTAGATGGCCTAAGGTTGCCTTCAATGACATATTGTGCAAAAGAAAGAAGACTTGGATGCGGAAAAATATTAAATGGCTTAGCAAGTGGGATATGTGCTTGAGCACGTGTCCTACGAATAGTAAAGAAATAAAAGATTTTGTTATCAATAATTTCCACAAGCGAACTTGGGATAAAGAGCTAGGGATAAAGAGAAAGTATTATATTGAAGAGTCTAACCCTACCTACAATCAACATCAAAAGGCGTACATAGGGGCCAATATACCTTGGAAAGCCAAAATTCTCATTGCTCAATTAAGAACTAATTCCCATCAACTCCGTTGTGAGACCGGGCGTTGGAAAAGGACAAAAGAAGCTTGGGAAAAAAGAGTGTGTATTTTTTGGATCACTGGTAAGGTGGAGACAGAAAAACACTTTATTTTAGAGTGTGAAGCCTTTAAGGACAATAGGGACAGATACGCAAATGTCTTGGTGGATAAATCTTGGGATGATTTATTTAACGAGGGGACTGTAGAAAAATTGAGGGTGCTCATCATCAAGTTGAATAGACAAAGGATTGAATTGCAGAAAACAACATGTGATTTGGTCTGTCCCATAGGCTATTCTTAGCCTCGCGGATGTTAAAATATTTCCTTCCTTCCATTTCCCTTGCTTTAGGGGTATGCTAGTTTGTAATCCTTGTTTAAAATAAGTTTATTTTTATGGTACAAACTTTTAAATGCTTCAGTATTATTTGTGTCGATAAAAATGACTTATTGCAATATCCTTAAAGTGTTCAAACTTTGGTATGAATTGTTGGAAGAAAATATTATGCTTACTTCGAAATTAAGAGTTAGCATGTTTAGTGGTCATTTATTGGTCGATAATGATTTCGAGGTGTTGTCAACTTATTGGTTAGATCAGATTGAACTGAGATGAAGTGTTTATTAAATAACAATACATTAAATATGCAATTGTTACAAAATATAATTACCTATATCATATATGTAAAACAATGTAAATACAAACCATTAGGAAAAATGTATGCAAAGTGGATTAGTGGATTTTACATTAGGCAAAATGAAAATCCAAACCATTAGCAAAAATGTATGAAAAGTTTATTCATTAATTTATATCATAAAACTTATTGAAATATTTCACTAAGCCCTAAGCAATTAACCATTAAACCACTTTCATGTTGGACCCTAGAAACTTCTTTTGGGATGTCTTAGCTTAATAGAATCATGGTTTAATTGTCTCAAAGAATGCCATAAGAAAAATACAAAGACATGAAAATTGACATCTTCAATAGCGGTTTCGTTGCAAAGATGGGTATGTCGGGTTTGATATTTGTTGCCGTGGATGGAAAAATTGGGTCATGATGACTATGATTATGATGGCGATGAAAATTACCACTATGATGATGAGAATGATGTCCTTGAATCTTAAAAACCTCCCATACCGTCAAGGCATGCACCTAGTCTAACCATGTAAAATTTCAACGTATACATTCACATTTTGAAGAAATTTCAATATTGGCCCAAGTCACTACTCACTATGTGGGGTCAATGGATGACATTGTTTATGGGCACGTTAGAAGTTCCATGACATTTCAATAGAGTTCTAACAAAGATTCTATAGATGGGAATAACGAATGATGACAATGCAACATGCATATTGAACATTGATGGAAACATGAACGATCTCAAATATTATGTGGGGACATCAAACATCCTTGAGTCTTGAAACCCTCACATACCATGAAGGCATGTGTCTAGTTTGTCCAAGTTAAATTTCGACGCATACAAGCACCGTTTGAAGAAATTTCAACGCTGGCCCCATTCATTGCTCATTGTGTAGGGTCAATCGATGTCGTTTAGCCCTTGAACCGATATAATCCCTAAGCAATTAACCATTAAACCATTTTTTTTTCCTGGAAAAATAAGCGTAATTTTATTTCAGCCGAGGCGAATCAAAATTACATTTTGTAGATGCAAACGCATTACGAGCAATTAGCTCTAGTGCCATAGCACGTAGTAAAAAATAGACCAAAGATCTATGGAAAAAATGAAAAAACTATATTACATCATAGGACATAGTAATCAAGGATGAAAATATGTCTCTATTTTCCCTTTTTTCCCCATCTTCTTTCTTTTCACTTCAGTCCAACCATCCTACGAAGTGACAGCTACGATCAATTGTTTACCTGCCATCTCCCCTAGTTGTTGAACAGTAACTTGTTCCTTATCAGAATCTGAACTTTATGTTTCATGTGCACGCTTTAGTCCACTAAAAGAAGCATCCGCAAGAATCACATCATTTGATAGTGTTTCCGCACCATAGTTCTTTTTTTCTAATGTTTGTGCATCTACTGATTCATATTTTATCATATTTTCCTCATTTTTCTGTAATTTTGGTTGATCTTCGTCTTCACTCTCCTCGTTCCCATCTAGAGACTGAGCGTAATCTGTTTGCCAATTTTTATGGTTAGTAGTCTGCCCCTTTTTTTTCTTTGTAAACTTTTTAGGAAGAGGGCATGAGTCTTGGAGGTGACCCGTAAAATGGCAGAATCTACATCTAAAAGCAGTATTTTCATAGTACAACCTATGAATCCAATTGAAATATTCATGTTTCAGTTGTAATCTATCAGGGAGTCCTTTGCTGAGGTCTATCTCCACACAAATTCTTGAATAAGTAAATAACCCCCGCTCTTTCCTGTCACTATCACTTTTGATAAACCTGCCAAGAAGATTTCCAATGTCTTCCAATACTATATGGTGCCAAAATGGTAGAGGTAAATTTGGCAACCTCACCCACAGTGGAATCTTGGTTACCACCATGGATTTTGCATCAAACTCTAGAAACTAGGGTGTTATGAAGAGCCCAGCTCTCCCCCAAAACCAAGGTCCTTGTGTTAACATCTTTTGGTAAACTTCCTGTGATTCGAATTGAACTACAAAGAAACCCTTGGAACATAAGAGGATTTGACAATTGGTTGTACAATTTGTGTAAACCCATTGATGGAGATAAAAATATCTTGTCCAAAACCCATTAAAACGACAAATGACGGCTACAAATTGTAGCATACTGAAAAGTTTTTTTACCTGTGGATTCTTAATCTCTAGTGTTGGTGTGGATTCCATCTTTTCCATAAAATACAAACTATTATGGGGAGAAGAAGAGGCGGATGTTGATGATCCCTTAGGTCGACCTGCTTCTTTATAAGACGAAGGA
The DNA here is from genome assembly GCA_001517045.1 of Pseudotsuga menziesii. Taxonomy (NCBI): domain Eukaryota; kingdom Viridiplantae; phylum Streptophyta; class Pinopsida; order Pinales; family Pinaceae; genus Pseudotsuga; species Pseudotsuga menziesii. Next base: position 743,347 of record LPNX010587584.1, read on the forward strand.
CAGGAGGGTCCTCTATTTCCTTCTGCTCCCCCCTCAGGAGATGCATCAAAAAATGGTTGAGTTCTTGGAGATATGATCATCTGTCAGCCTAGAATATTCCTGCAATGCTTTGCCTTCATGAAGAAAGAAGAAAGAGGTTCTAGGTATACCCTCTCTTTGCTCGAGGTCTACTTGTAGTGTCTCCATTGATTCAGATCCATGAACCCATACAAGAATTGTCTTCCCAGAGGTCAATTTAATAAAGATCTGAAACCTGTCTATGTTTGCCCTGACTCTAGATTCCGAGGAGAAAATGGAAAAAAAGGGGGCACCACCACCCATATGGGAAAAGTAAGAAAAAATACCAGATATGTCATAAACTGTGCCTTGAGGTATCTATTCTGGACCATCTGAACCACATCCTTTCCTATTCTCATCACATGCTTCAGATCTGATAGAACAATACAAGGAGACGTCAGTTTCGTTGTGTTCTGCAGGCCAAGTGGAACTGACAGCGACATGGTCCCATGCGAGCAGATGATTAACCACTTGTATTTTCGAGGTTCCAACCTAAACTTGGAAAGATGCACTAGCGCCCTGGAGCGGGCTGGTCTCCCTTCCTGCACCCACAAAACGCCCATGCGCCCTTGCTATAGCATCAAATATGGGTGATCCACCACCATTCAACCATTAAACTACTTGCATGTTGGACCCTATAAAATTATTTTGGGATGCATTAACTTAATATAATCATGGTTTAATCGTCTTGAAGAATGTCGCAAGCAAAAGACAAAGACATGGAAATTGACATCTTCATTAGCGGTTTCACTGCAAAGATGGGTATGTTGGGTTTGATCTTTGTTTCCATGGATGGAAAAATTTGGTCATGATAAATATGATTATGATAACAATGAAAATTACAGCCATGATAATGAGAATGATGTCCTTGAGTCTTACAAACCTCCCATACCATCAAGGCATGCGCCTACTCTAACCATGTAAAATTTCAACACATACATTCACATTTTAAATAAATTTCAACGTTGGCCCATTCACTCCTCACTATGTGGGGTTAATAGATGACATTGTTGATGGGTGTGTTAGAAGTTCCATGATATTTGAATAAAGTTCCAACAAAGATTCTATAGACGAGAATGATAAATGATGATAATGAGACGTGCATGTTGAACATTGATGGAAACATGGACGATCTCAAAGATTATGTGGGGACATAAGACATCCTTGAGTCTTGAAACGCTCCCATACAACCAAGGAATGTTTCTAGTTTAATCATGTCAAATTTCAACGCATACATGCACAATTTGAAGAAATTTTAACATTGGCCCCTGTTATCACCAACCTTGTAGTTTCCTATGTGAGGAGGATCCAGGATGGATGGTAGAGGGGTAAGCAACTAAGGAGGTGGAACCAAGACTGCCTAGACTCCCAAATGGATGGTTGTCATGCCAATCAAGGCAGGCTTCACTTTATGTTATTTAAGTCCAAGACAACAACGGGGGAGACCCTAATCTACTCCAGATAGGAGAGATCAGACCTAGACACCAGAATAGATCAAATGTGGCTTTGAGGTACGTAAGGTGTAAGATAAATGGAAACCCTAGATATAGGGTTTAGGTACTGACAACTGATGGATATGATCACTGTCTTGGGAAACGTAACTGTGATAGGGTGAGCAAGGATAGAGTTGGGACTGTCTAGTACCAAGGAGACAGACTCAGTGAAAGATAGGTAACTTGAGTTATCAATGAATGTTGGCAAAGAGAATGGGAGTAAGGTATCTTTAGGGCTAGCGCTAGAGATAGGAGATCAGTGCCTTTTGTGCATTGGGTAATGGAGTTAGTATCAACACAATGTTTCAATGAACCCACTTGGGATATACCCTGATTTATGGACCGAGAAAAGGATTTGGTCCGGAAGATTCAGGTTATAGGAAAATCAGCAGAAGGAGGGCTAGCGCTAGGGTTTGGAGAGGCATTTCTGCAGATCTAGAGCCACCAGGAGACTATCAACTCAACGTTGGAGGGGAAATTAGATCAGGATGGCCTGATCTACAAACCTAAGTCAGAAAATTGTAGGAAAGATCAAATCTGGAAAAGTCAAAATCCGATGAGGGGGGGCTAGGAGGCTGAAAGTCAGTTTTTCAGATCTAGGGAAACCTGACAAAAAATAGCTCAGTGTTGGGGGTGTTCTATAGTGCTCAAGCCTTGATCTATCCACCTTGCCTATCAGATTTCAGAAAAAGTAAACTCCAAAAACGTCCAATTTTCAGTGAAGGCGCTAGGGTTGTTTCAGTCTAAAACTCAGATCTAGGTCAAACTACCATGAATCTAGATAGCGTTGAGGGTGATTTAGACTGTGTGGGACCCCATATATCAGTTTGAGAAGTCAAAAATCAGAAAAAGTCAAAACCCTAGCAGGTCAAATTTTCAGTGGGGGGTTATGCAGTTTTTGTGCTAAAAATCATATCTAGGTCAAACCAACAGGAATTTGACCAACGTTGCAGTAGATTCAGTGAAGGGGAGGCTGGATCTATGAAACCCATAAGTGGTTTGGCCAAAGATCAAACGGTTCATAGATTTAGTGCTTTTTAGGGTTTTTTAGTATTTTAGGAGTTTTCTAAAAAATGGAAGGAAAAGCATGTAAAATGGACGCATATATGTTAAAGAGAAGAGAGTTACCTGTTGGATCGTACCTGGAAACACTTGTAGAAGTCTTAACAGTGATGATCTTTGCTATCTCGATCAATTCTGGAAGATCTAAGTGATTTCTATGACAGATGTAAGCTCCAAGCCACTAATGCGCCCCCTACCCTGCATGAGCAAATGCCAACAATATCAGATTTGCTAAGACAAGATAAAGAAACTAAACGCTATAAAAAATTAAAAAGAAGTAATCATAGATCACAATGAAACTAATGAAAACCCCCTAATCCAAGACGAAGATAATCGAACGAGTTGAGGTCCCCTTGCAAAAACGCTACAGCCAAAATGCCCTCCTATAGATAAGACAATGATAGCAGAAAAAATATAGATCTCACATGAATTTCCACAATGCTAGGAATCAAAACACTATCCAATCACCATTTGACAACATCAGATGCAAAGCAGATCCAGAAAATATCCACAGAAAAATCTTTCTATTATTCAGATCCAAGAGCCAAAGACCCCTTACCAATGAGAAGCTCTCTCCTTTAAATAGAAATGAGAGAACTACAATCATAACCGAATCCTAACCACTTTCAAAACAAGTGGATAATATTAAAAGATAAAATGTTCTAATCAATGGTTGAGATGAGCTCAACATACAATACATGGATCAATATAACCATAAAGTACCAAAATGGACTAAATCGCCCATAAAGAGGGTACCCCACTCAACAAGAAATAAATGAAGCACATGGTGGGTCCAAGGAGTGTTGACTAAATCCCTCTGGGTGTCCCCATGGCACAATAAAATAATATAATACTTTAATTCTTTGACTTTGTGCCTCCTTGAGGAAAACCTGAGCCTCCCAAAAGTTCCAGAAAATAATACAATAAATGCCCAAAAATATGTGTGGGCCCAATTAGGTGCTGCAACTGCTGAAGAAGGTGTGGAGGACATCACTCTCATCATTATGACTCATCTCATTTCATTTCCTTGCCTCAGTAGCCCAAAACAATTTTTTCAATAGCCATTTAATCATTTTTTAATCTGCCTCAGGAAACGTGAACCTACCAAAACAACCTCCTAGGGTGCATGCGTTGTCAAACTAAGTCCACTAGGATCTTTGGGATGGGGGTACTACGATACAAACAAGTGGCTGCACCCCCTATGCCCATACAACACCCTAGGAGATCCAGTTGAAACAACTCCCTGCTCAGATATATCAACCTGTGAAGAAAAACTGCATTAGAAAGGCAGAATGAGCCTGATCATATCTGCAAGTGCCCGGAACTGGAAATAAACTGTCTCATTAGACTCAGAGAGTCCAAATCCATCTAGGGTGTATACTCATACCCCTCATAGGTCTCTATCTGATCATAAACCATATCCAATAAACAATATAACCATCTATAGATGATCAGACACCAATAATAACTCAGACTATCATCCATCTGCTGCAAGATTTAAAAGGCTAGGACATGCTCTACAACTCATTCAAGCAACAATCACAACAAGTAGCAGTCATTTCACTGGAGGTACATCAATAAATACATATATAAGGCTTTATTTATCATTACTCAAACTAGACTTTCAGGACCATACTCACTTCATAGCGGTAGCCAATTTGCTAGTGAAGGGTGAAGGATGAAATTGACTAGGCTAAGGCAAGGGATGACTTCCTACTTAACATAATGACAATTTGGATATAGAAAGGGATTACTCACTATAACCGATGTCAGACAACACAAGGAATGGCAAACAACAACACAAGGAATGGCAGTGCCTCACAAATGGGTGAGTTGTTTAGAGAGTGCTTATTCAACTTAGACATCATGACTACATCAAGCTTGATCCAGGTTCATTAGGACCATAAATTTTATTCCATGGCCTTTTTGGCCTATATGACCCTTTGGGACTTCACCAATTCTTAAAAGCACAACTAGTCGCAGCTTTCATCTAGGACATATTTATTTTTATAAGGTCAGCAATATTTGGATATAGCATATTTTTAACCATTTCGTTTTGGACCTTTTCTTATACTCTTCAAGGAGTATTTTAACATTTCATTGCTCTTGCCCTCTTTACATATGTTAAGAAACACAATTTTATCATTTTCATTTTCCATGGGCACATATTCAATATTTCTAATACAAGTAGTACATGAGCTTTCAGTTTTAGCCAACAACATCTCAAGTGACCAGGGGAAGTTCTGCACAGTGCCAAACATCAGGAGAACCGACCAGAATGATTTAGGCATACAATCCAACTAACCAAAGAAAAGTTTTGTCACCAACTCAGAGCCGAGACACAATATAAATAGGGAGGCTTGTCCAACAAAGGTTCCAGCGGGGGAAAAGGTCCTCAATGCATAAGTCAAGAAGTCAGTCGGGTTGAAAACAAAACTGGAAGGTAATGGAAGGGTGGAGATAGTGAATGATGAAGCCAACACTAGCAAGCCAAACAATGGTGGGAATGACTACCTCTATTCTCCCTAAGGAGGGTAAAACCAATGAGTATAGATCAAGAACTTCCAAGTCTAAGTAGGGACATCAATACATAATACAAGATACATCCAAGTCCATATAATTATGACCGCGAGATCATGACACCACATGCTAATACATGTCACAAAAATGAGTATAAGAGCAATGATAACCATAACACAATATAAAAATCTAAGTCATAATCATGCAATATAATCCATCTGAAACATCATTTATCCAATGAGATAGCACTGATATAAAACTGAGCATCAATAACTGCTCTGTAGTGACTAAATGGCTACATCGGTCCTCAAATATGAGTGTCCTGAGACTTAGTCCTGACATGGGAGAGTACAATAGTCCACTAATGCAATAATGATCCATCAAAACTGCACATCTCAACATCTCATATGCAAGAGATCTGGCTGAAAAATGTACCGTGTCTGAAAAATAGAATATGGTAGCCTGGCTACTATATATGTGATAACATCTGGCTCCAGCTGGGACAAGTGCTCTGCTGAAAAGAGCGCTTGAGAACCTTAGAATCTCTAGTCCTCGTGCTCTGCTTCTCGCATCCTCGATCAATCCATCTGGCTCTGCAACCGCTACCAAGAATGTACCTGACTATTTGCAACATGTCCAGAGCTATACCAAACTCACAAACCGGTTGTCAAAACAATATGTGGATAACATATAAAATACTAAAAATAAAGATGCATGAAATTGAAAAGCAGAAAAGAAATCTAATCTATAACCATAACTTTCAATAAAAGTTTGAAAGTTATGGCGAAGGTGCATGTTCTACACTACTGCCAAGAAAGGCTTATTTAGGTCTACCTACCCTACTCTAACTAGTTTAGACAAGTGTTAGGTAAAATCATAAATCCAATGTAACCACTTGCTAAATGAATTTATTGAGATTTCTTTATAATTAATGATAGAACCAATCAATGATGGCTTGTAATTAATGTGAATGAAATTTAAAGCCATTATAACTTGTTGTTTGAAAATCGAAGAAAGATATGGATAAAGAGAAATGAAATCATGCTAGGGGTGAGGTTGATTGTTGTAGACTTCTTCTATCCATATATTGATAGGATCATAAAATTTATGCAAGTTTAAATTTGATGTCAGAAAAGAATACGATACATGATTCACCCCTCCTAGGCCATCATTGTTTCCCTCATATTTTTGGTCAGCATACTCAATCATACTCATATTATGATCAATGATGAAACAAAATAGGGACCAATTAGAGATCATTAAACCGGATATTGAGATTAACACCATTTGTTGTTTATAAAATGATAAAATATGGAATTGGTCTTTATAGAGCTTTTCATTCACCCAATCAAAGAAATTAGTAAAGTTGAAAGCATTATACACCAAGGATGAAAGGAGATAAAATGTTTTACCATTTACCATTTGGCACTTTCGAGACTCTATACCGCATGATACCATAGAGAAGGACTTCAAAAGCTAGGATGGGAGGGTGGATTGACCAATTAAAACTTGATTTGTATCACCTACAGGTGTTAACACCAATCTTGCATGTGATATGGGACAGTTGCTAGAAAGATTAGCAAGATTGAAACTATCCCAAGAAGAAGACTTACTATGATTAATCTCCTCAACCAAAGCACCTTGATCTAAAGTATGACAGGGAATATTAACAACATTGCAAGAATCATCCCTTGGAGGCTCTTGATGATTATTTGGACACAGATTCCAGTTCGAAAGATGTGACAAAAAAGGCTCTAGGTCAAGATCGCTTACTAGTGTATCATCACCATGTGGTTGTTCTTCTTGATATTGTTCATTACATTCAACTGAGGATAAATGATCATCATCATTCATTTGATAAGGAAAAATATCACTATGTTCATTTCTATCCTCACAAACTTGGTATTCAACTACAATATGACCACATGATTGCTCTTCAATGGAAGTTTTATTAATTTCAACCTTTTCTTCTTTTGCAGTGATATGATCAAGCTCTGAAACCAGATTCTGATGGTTTGGATACTGACTCAAATTATCATCAATTAGGCAATGACTATGGAGTTTCTCTTTTAAAGGTTGTTTAATGACCTCACCAATAAAAGGCTCAACTATAGATGTTTCTTGATGGTGCATGTCAGGTTCCCTTCCACGGATCAGATCCAAGATTTGCTCTGTGACTACTTCAGGTAATAATAATAGAGTATCTCGTATGATTTGATTGATATCCCTCTTAGTTTCATCATGAGGTTTTGAAACATTATTCTCGAAGTAATCTCTAACATTCTTACGGATTGCAGGAATGCTCATAATTTGGAGCATATTAGGAGAGGAATGGTCCAGTTGAGAAAGCACTTCGTCAATATATTGATTATCAACGGAATAATCATTACTAGACTGACACTCTAAAATTTTATCAGTGTTCCTACTCCAACTATCAATTAACAAATATGTGAACATGTCATACCTAGTGATGGATCCTGATGCTAAATTATCAAACCACAGTTGAACATCCCCTTGCAAGGATTCTCCTAAGGCTCGCATTTAAACATCTTCATTGTTTGCACCTCTAGATTCCATGTAATCCCACAGAATATCCAAATGACTTTCAATAGATATATCCTTATTTCCATTGAACCGGGGCATCCTCCTGGTGTAATTGTTTGGCATAGGATGAGGTGCCCCCGATATTTCAGAAAAGTCAAAAGGAGACCTTTTGTCTTCCTTTTTAACAACTCTGGTTACTTGGCTATAAGGCCTTGACTAGGAATGACTTCTATGTTTATGTCAATTTACAGGTCCAATCGGGATGGTCAAGAAATATTTATTGCATGGGTGAGGAAGTTGGTCGGTATCATAAAGATTGTGATAACTATATTCATGTCGATAATCATGCTCAAGATCATCCTCATACCCATAGTCTGACCTCCATCTATTCCTTTCGTTTATTTGTCTGCTAGTTTCAATCATGTTCTTGGTCACTTCCTTCACGTGTTTCAAAAATACATCCGAATTCATTATGATTTATGGTATGCTCTAAGAACTTAAGATTAATACGTTGGACACGATCCTCAGTGGAGTCGCGGGGTGGAGTCGCCAAGTGAACCACACAAGTAATTCACCAATAAAAGATATGTCGTAGGGAAAGGTGAGGTATGTTGAACCAAGGTAGGCCTCTACCTGCCCGACAACGACGTCAAAATGTTATCACCAACCTTGTAGTTTCCTGTGTGAGGTGGATCGAGGATGGATGGTAGAGGGGCAAGCAACTAAGGAGGTGGAACCAAGACTGCCTAGACTCCCAAATGGATGGTTGTCACGCCAATCAAGGTAGGCTTCACTTTATGTTATATAAGTCTAAGACAACAATGGGGGAGACCCGGATCTACTCTCGACAGAAGAGATCAGACCTAGACACCAGAATAGATCAAATGTGGCTTTGAGGTACATAAGGTGTAAGGTAAATGGAAACCCTAGCTCCAAGGTTTAGGTACTAGCAACTAATGGAGATGACCACTGTCTTGGGAAACGTAACTGTGACAGGGTGAGAAAGGACAGATTTGGGACTGTCTAGTACCAAGGAGACAGACTCAGTGAAATATAGATAGCTTGAGTTATCAATGAATGTTGGCAAAGAGAATGGGAGTAAGGTCACTTTAGGGCTAGCGCTAGAGATAAGAGATCAGCGCCTTTTTTGCATTGGTAAATAGAGTCAGTATCAGCACAACGTTTCATTGAACCCACCTAGGATATACCTTGATCTATGGACCCAGAAAAGGATTTGGTCCGAAAGATTCAGGTTACAAGAAAATCAGCAGAAGGAGGGCTAGCGCTAGGGTTTGGAGAGGTAGATTTACAGATCCAAAGCCACCAGGAGACTATCAGCTTAGCATTGGAGGGGAAATGAGATCAGGATGGCCCGATATACAAACCCAAGTCAGAAAAATTGCAGAAAATATAAGATCTGGAAAAGTCAAAATCCGATGAGGGGGGGGCTAGGAGGCTGAAAGTCAATTTTTCATATCTAGGGAAACCTGGAAGAAAATAGCTCAGCATTGGGGGTGTTTTGGAGTGCTCAAGCCCTGATCTATCCACCTGGCCTGTCAGATTTCAGAAAAAGTAAACTCCGGAAAAGTCCAATTTTCAGTGAAGGCGCTAAGGCTGTTTCAGTCTAAAACTCAGATATAGGTAAAAATGCCATGAATATGGATAGCGTTGAGGGTGATTTGAACTATGTGGGACCCAATGTATCAGTCTATGAAGTCAGAAATCAGAAAAATTCAAAACCCTAGCAGGTCAAATTTTCAGTGGGGGGTTATGCAGTTTTCAGTCTAAAAATTAGATCTAGGTCAAGCCAGTAGGAATTTGACTAGCGTTGCATTAGATTCAGTGAAGGGGAGGCCCGATATATGAAACCCAGAAGTGGTTTGGCCAAATATCGGATGGTTCTCAGATTTAGTGCTTTTTAGGGTTTTTTAGTATTTTAGGAGTTTTCAGAAAAATGGAAGGAAAAGCAGGTACAATGGATTTAGATCTGTTAAAGAGAAGAGAGTTACCTGTTGGATCGTACTTGGAAATGCTTATAGAAGTCTTAACAGTGATGATTTTTGCTATCCCGATCAATTCTAGAAGATCCAAGTGATTTCTATGACAGATGTAAGCTCCAAGCCACCAATGCGCCCCCTACCTTGCATGAACAAACGTCAACAATATCAGATTTGCTAAGACAAGATAAAGAAACTAAATGCTATAGGAAATTAAAAATATGTAATCATAGATCACAATGAAACTAATGAAAATCCTGATCCAAGACGGAGATAACCGAACGAGTTGAGGTCCCCCTCCAAAAACACTCTAGCCAAAACGGCCTCTTGTAGACAAGACAATGATAGAAGAAAAAGTATAGATCTCACATGAATTTCCACAATGTTAGGAAGCAAAATACTATCCAATCACCATTTGAGAGCATTAGATGCAAAGCAGATCCAGAAAATATACACAGAAAAATCTTTCTATTATTCAGATCCAAGAGCCAAAGACCCCTTACCAATGAGACCCTCTGTCCTTTAAATAGAAATGAGAGAAACACAATCATAACCGAATCCTAACCACTTTCAAAACAAGTGGCTAGGATTAAAAGATAAAATTTTCTAATCAATGGTTGAGATGAGCTCAACATACAATACATGGATCAATATAACCATAAAGTATCAAAGTGGACTAAATCACCCATAAAGAGGGTACCCCACTCAACAAGAAATAAATGAAGCACATGGTGGGTCCAAGGAGTGTTGACTAACTCTCTCTAAGTGTCTCCATGGAACAATAAAATAATATAATATTTTAATTCTTTAACTTTGTGCCTCCTTGAGGAAAACGTGAGCCTCCCAAAAGCTACAGAAAATAATATAAAAAATGCCCAAAACTATGTGTGGGCCCAATCAGGTGCTACAACTGCTGGAGAAGGTGTGGAGGACATCACTCTCATCATTATGACTCATCCCATGTCATTTTATTTCCTCAGTAGCCCAAATCAATTTCTTCAATAGCCATTTAATACTTTTTTAATCTGCCTCAGGAAACGTGAACCTGCCAAAACATCCTCCTAGGGTGCATGTGTTGTCAAACTGATCCCACCAAGATCTCTGGGATGGGGGTACTATGGTACAAACAAGTGGTTGCACCCGCTATGCCCATACAACGCTCTAGGAGATCCAACTGAAACATCTCCCTGCTCAGATATATCAACCTGTGAAGAAAAACTGCATTAGAAAGGCAGAATGAGCCTGATCATATCTGTAAGTGCCCAAAACTGGAAATAAACTGTCTCATTATACTCAGAGAGTCCAAATCCATCTAAGGTGTATACTCATACCCCTCGCAGGTCTCTATCTGATCATCAAACATATCCAATAAACAATATAACCATCTGTAGATGATCGGACACCAATAATAACTCAGACTATCATCCATCTGCTGCAAGTGTTAAAAGGCCAAGACATGCTCTACAACTCATTCAAGCAACAATCACAACAAGTAGCAGTCATTTCACTGGCATTACATCAACAAATACATATATAAGGCTTTACTTATTATTACTTGAACTAGACTTTCAAGACCATGCTCACTTCATAGTTGTAGCCAATTTGCTAGTGAAGGGTGAAGGATGAAATTGACAAGGATAAGGAAAATGATGACTTCCTACTTAACATCATGACAATTTGGATATAGAAAGGGAATACTCACTATAACCAATGTCGAACAACACAAGGAATGGCAGTGTCTCACAAATGGGTGAGTTGTTTAGAGAGTGCTTATTTAACTTAGGCATCATGACTACATCAAGCTTGATCCAGGTTCATTAGGACCATCAATTTTATTACATGGCATTTTTGGCCTATAGGACCCTTTGGGACTTCACCAGTGCTTAAATGCATAGCTAATCACAGCTTTCATCTGGGACATATTTATTTTTATAAGGTCAGCAATATTTGGATATAGCATATTTTTAACCATTGCTTTTTGGACCTTTTCTTATACTCTTCAAGGAGTATTTTAGCATTTCATTGCTCTTTCCCTCTTTACATATGTTAAGAAACATAGTTTTATCAGTTTCATTTTCCATGGGCGCATATTCAATATTTCCAATACAGGTAGTACATGAGCTTTCAGTTTTAGCCAACAACATCTCAAGTGACCAGGGGGAATTCTACACAGTGCCAAACATCGGGACAACTAGCCAAAATGATTTATGCATACAATCCAACTCACCAAAGGCAAGTTTTGTCACCAAATCAAATCCGAGACACAATATAAATAGGGAGGCTTGTCCAACAAAGGTTCTAGCAGGGGAAAAGGTCCTCCATGCCATAAGTCAAGAAGTCAGTTGGGTTGAAAACAAAACTGGAAGGTAATGGATGGGTGGAGATAGTGAATGATGAAGCCAATACTAGCAAGACAAATAATGGTGGGAATGACTACCTCTGTTCTACCTAAGGAGGGTAAAACCCAGTGAGTATAAATCAAGAACTTCCAAGTCTAAGTACGGACATCAATACATAATACAAGGTACATCCAAGTCCATATAATTATGACCGCTAGATCATGACCCCACATGTTAATACATGTCACAAAAATGAGTATAAGAGCAATGATAACTGTAACACAATATAAAAAGCTGAGTCATAATCATGCAATATAATCCATCTGAAACATCATCTATCCAATGAGATAGCACCGATATAAAACTAGGAATCAATAACTGCTCTGTAATGACTAAATGGCTACATTAGTCCTCAAATATGAGTGTTCTGAGACTTAGTCCTGACATGGGAGAGTACAATAGTCCACTAATACAATAATGATCCATCAAAACTGCTCATCTCAGCATCTCATATGTAAGAGATCTGGCTGAAAAATGCATTGTGTCTGAAAAATAGAATATGGTAGCCTGGCTACTATATATGTGATAACATCTGGCTCCAGCTGGGACAAGTGCTTTGCTGAAAAGAGCACTTGAGAACCTAAGAATCTCTCGTCCTCGTACTCTGATTCTTGCATCCTCGATCAATCCATCCAGCTCTACAACCGCTACCAAGAATGTACTTGACTACCTGCAACATGTCAAGAGCTATACCAAATTCACAGACCGATCGTCAGAACAATATGTGGATAACATATAAAATACTGAAAATAAAGATGCATGAAACTGAAAAGCAGAAAATAAATCCAATCTTTAACCATAACTTTCAATAAAAGTTTGATTTTTTATTTTGCAAGATGACAAAAATCAAACTATACTAAGAGCATCAAATACGAGCTTCAGGCGAAGGTGCATGTTCTATACTACTGCCGAGAAAGGCTTATTCAGGTGTACCTACCCTACTCTAACTAGTTTAGACAAGTGTTAGGTAAAATTATAAATCCAATGTAACCACTTGCTAAACGAATTTATTGAGCTTTCTTTATTATTAATGATAGAACAAATCAACGATGCCTTGTAAGTAATGTGAATGAAATTTAAAGCCATTATAACTTGTTGTTTAAAAATTGAAGAAAGATATGGATAAAGAGAAATGAAATCATGCTAGGGGTGAGATTGATTGTTGTAAACTTCTTCTATCCATAGATCGATAGGATCATAAAATTTATGCAAGTTTAAATTTGATGTCAGAAAATAATACGATACATGATTCACCCCTCCTAGGCCATCATTGTTTCCCTCATCTTTTTGGTCAGCATACTCAATCATACTTGTATTATGATCAATGATGAAATAAAATAGGGACCAATTAGAGATCATTAAACCGGATATTGAGATTAACCCCGTTTGTTGTTTATAAAATGAGAAAATATGGAATTGGTCTTTATAGAGCTTTTCATTCACCCAATCGAAGAAATTAGTAAAGTTGAAAGCATTATGCACCCAGGATGAAAGGAGATAAAATGTTTTACCATTTACCATTTGGCACTTTCGAGACTCTATACCGCATGATACCATAGAGAAGGACTTCAAAAGCTGGGATGGGAGGGTGGATTGACCAATTAAAACTTGATTTGTATCACCTACAGGTGTTAACACCAATCTTGCATGTGATATGGGACATTTACTAGAAAGATTGGCAAGATTGAAACTATCCCCAGAAGTACACTTACTATGATTAATCTCCTCAACGAAAGCACCTTGATCTAAAGTATGACAGGGAATAGTAACAACATTGCAAGAATCATCCCTTGGAGGCTCTTGATGATTATTTGGACACAGATTCTAGTTCGAAAGATGTGACAAAAAAGGCTCTAGGTCAAGCTCGCTTACTAGTGTATCATCACCATGTGGTTGTTCTTCTTGAGATTGTTCATTACATTCAATTGAGGATAAATGATCATCATCATTCATTTGACAAGGAAAAATATCGCTATGTTCATTTCTATCCTCACAAACTTGGTCTTCAACTACAATATGACCACATGATTGCTCTTCAATGGAAGTTTTATTAATTTCAACCTTTTCTTCTTTTGCAGTGATATGATCAAGCTCTGAACCAAGATTCGAATGGGTTGGATAATGACTCAAATTATCATCAATTAGGCAATGACTATGGAGTTTCTCCTTTAAAGGCTCTTTAATGACCTCACCAATGAAAGGCTCAACTATAGATGTTGCTTGATGGTGCATGTCAGGTTCCCTTCCATAGATCAGATCCAAGATTTGCTATGTGACTGCTTCAGGTAATAATAACAGAGTATCTTGTATGATTTGATTGATATCCCTCTTAGTTTCATCATGAGGTTTTGAAACATTAATCTCAAAGTACTCTCTAACATTCTTACGAATTGCAGGAACGCCCATAATTTGGAGCATGTCAGGAGAGGAATGGTCCAGTTGAGTAAGCACTTTGTTAATATATTGATTATCAACGGCATAATCATTGCTACACTGACACTCTAAAATTTTATCAGTGTTCCTACTCCAACTTTCAATTAACAAATATGTTAACACGTCGTACCCAGTGATGGATATTGGTGCTAAATGATCAAACCATAGTTGAACATCCCCTTGCAAGGATTCTCCTAAGGCTCACATATCAACATCTTCATTGTTTGCACCTCTAGATTCCATGTAATCCCACAAAATATCTAGATGACTTTCAATAGATATATCCTTATTTCCATTGAACCGAGGCATCCTCCTAGTGTAATTGTTTGGCATAGGATGAGGTGCCCCCGATATTTCAGAAAAGTCAAAAGGAGACCTTTTGTCTTGCTTTTTAACAACTCTGGTTACTTGGCTATAAGGCTTTGACTGGGAATGACTTTTATGTTTATTTCGACTTACAGGTCCACTTGGGATGGTCAGGAAATATTTATTGCATGGGCGAGGAAGTTGGTGGGTATCATAAAGATTGTGATAACTAGATTCATACCCATAATCATGCTCGAGATCATCCTCATACCCGTAGTCTGACCTCCATCTATTCCTTTCGTTTATTTGTCTGCCAGTTTCAATCATGTTCTTAGTTACTTCCTTCATGTGCTTCAAAAATACATCCGAATTCATTATGGTTTATGGTATGCTCTAAGAACTTAAGATTAATACGTTGGGCACGATCCTCAGTGGAGTTGTGGGGTGGAGTCGCCTGGTGAACCACACAAGTAATTCACCAATAAAATATATGTCGTAGGGAAAGGTGAGGTATGTTGAACCAAGGTATGTCTCTACCTCCCCGGCAACGGTGCCAAAATGTTATCACCAATTTTGTAGTTTCCTGTGTGAGGTGGATCCAGGATGGACAGTAGAGGGGCAAGCAACTAAGGAGGTGGAACCAAGATTGCCTAGAATCCAAAATGGATGGTTGTCATGCCAATCAAGGCAGGCTTCACTTTATGTTATCTAAGTCCAAGACAACAACAGGGGAGACCCAGATCTACTCTTAACAGGAGAGATCCGACCTAGACACCAGAACATATCAAATGTGGCTTTGAGGTACATAAGGTGTAAGGTAAATGGAAACCCTAGCTCTAGGTTTTAGGTACGAGCAACTAATGGAGATGACCACTGTCTTGGGAAACGTAACTGTGACAGGGTGAGGAAGGATAGAGTTGGGACTGTCTAGTACCAAGGAGACAGACTCAGTGAAAGATAGGTAACTTGAGTTATCAATGAATGTTGGCAAAGAGAATGGGAGTAAGGTCACTTTAGGGCTAGCACTAGAGATAATAGATCAGTGCCTTTCGTGCATTGGGAAATGGAGTCAATATCAGTAGAATGTTTCAGTGAACCCACCTGGGATACGTCCTGATCTATGGACCCATAAAAGGATTTGGTCTGGAAGATTCAGGTTACAAGAAAACTAGTAGAAGGAGGGCTAACGCTAGGGTTTGGAGAGGCGGATCTGCAGATCTAGAGCCACCAGGAGACTATCAGCTCAGCGTTGGAGGGGAAATTAGATCAGGATGGCCCGATCTACAATCCCAAGTCAGAAAATTGCAGGAAAGATCAGATATAGAAAATTCAAAATCCAATGAGGGGGGGGGCTAGGAGGTTGAAAGTCAATTTTTTCAGATCTAGGGCAACCTGGCAGGAACTAGCTCAGCGTTGGGGGTGTTCTGGAGTGCTCAAGCCCTGATCTATCCACCTAGCCTGTCAGATGTCAGAAAAATTAAACTCCAGAAACGTCCAATTTTCAATGAAGCCGCTAGGGATGTTTCATTCTAAAAATTAGATCTAGGTCAAAATGCCATGAATATGGACAGTGTTGAGGGTGATTTGTACTGTGTGAGACCCTATCTATCATTCTATGAAGTTAGAAATCAGAAAAAGTTAAACCCCTAGCAGGTCAAATTTTCAGTGGGGGGTTATGCAGTTTTCATTCTAAAAATTAGATAAAGGTCAAACCAGCAGGAATTTGACCATCATTGCAGTAGGTTTAGTGAAGGGGAGGCCTGATCTATGAAACCCAGAAGTGGTTTGGCCAAAGATTGGACGGTTCCCAGATTTAGTGCTTTTTAGGGTTTTTTAGTATTGTAGGAGTGTTTAGAAAAATGGAAGGAAAAGCAGGTAAAATGGATTCAGATCTGTTAAAGAGAAGAGATTTACCTATTGGATCGTACGTGGAAACACTTGTAGAAGTCTTAACAGTGATGATGTTTGCTATCCCAATCAATTCTAGAAGATCCAAGGGATTTCTATGACAAATGTAAGCTCCAAGCCACCAATGCGCCCCCTACCTTGCATGAGAAAATGTCAACAATATAAGATTTGCTACGAAAATATAAAGAAACTAAATGTTATAGGAAAGTAAAAAGAAGTAATCATAGATCACAATGAAACTAATGAAAACTCCCCGATCCAAGACGAAGATAACCGAACGAGTTGAGGCCCCCCTGCAAAAACGCCCTAGCCAAAATGTCCTCCTGTAGACAAGACAATGATAGCAAAAAAAATATAGATCTCACATGAATTTCCACAATGCTAGGAAGCAGAACACTATCCAATCACCATTTTAGAACATCAGATGCAAAGCAAATCCATAAAATATCCACAGAAAAATCTTTCTATTATTCAGATCAAAGAGCCAAAGACCCCTTACCAATGAGAATATCTTTCCTTTAAATAGAAATGAGAGAACCACAATCATAATTGAATCCTAACCACTTTCAAAACAAGTGGCTAATATTAAAAGATAAAATGTTCTAATCAATGGTTGAGATGAGCTCAACATACAATATATGGATCAATATAACCATAAAGTACCAAAGTGGACTAAATCACCCATAAAGAGGGTACTCCACTCAACAAGAAATAAATGAAGCACATGGTGGGTCCAAAGAGTGTTGAATAACTCCCTCTGGGTGTCCCCATGGCACAATAAAATAAAATAATATTTTAATTCTTTGACTTTGTGCCTCCTTGAGGAAAACGTGAGCCTCCCAAAAGCTCCAGAAATTAATATAAAAAATGCCCAAAAATATGTGTGGGCCCAATCAGGTGCTGCAACTGCTAGAGAAGGTGTGGAGGACATCACTCTCATCATTATGACTCATCCCATGTTATTTCCTTGCCTCAGTAGCCCAAATCGATTTCTTCAATAGCCATTTAATCATTTTTTAATCTGCCTTAGGAAACGTGAACCTGCCAAAACAACCTCCTAGGGTGCCTGCTTTGTCAAAATAATCCCACCAGGCTCTTTGGCATGGGGGTACTATGGTACAAACAAGTGGCTGCACCCGCTATGCCCATACAACGCCCTAGGAGATCCAACTGAAACATCTCCTTGCTCAGATATACCAATATGTGAAAAAAAACTACATCAGAAAGGAAGAATGAGCCTAATCATATCTGCAAGTGCCCAGAACTAAAAATAAACTGTCTCATTAGACTCAGAGAGTCCAAATCCATCTAAGGTGTATACTCATACCCCTCACAGGTCTCTATCTGATCATCAACCATATCCAATAAACAATATAACCATCTGTAGATAATCAAACACCAATAATAACTTAGACTAGCATCCATCTACTGCAAGTGTTAAAAGGCTAAGGCATGCTCTACAACTCATTCAAGCAACAATCACAACAAGTAGCAGTCATTTCACTAGCGGTACATCAACAAATACATATATAAGGCTTTATTTATTATTACTCAAACTAGACTTTTAGGACCATACTCACTTCATAGCTGTAGCCAATATGCTAGTGAAGGGTGAAGGATGAAATTGACAAGGCTAAGGCAAAGGATGATTTCCTACTTGACATCATGACACTTTGGATATAGAAAGGGAATACTCACTATAATCAATGTCGGACAACAAAAGGAATGACAAACAACAACACAAGGAATGGCAATTCCTCACAAATGGGTGAGTTGTTTAGGGAGTGCTTATTCAACTTAGGCATCATGACTGCATCAAGCTTGATCCAGGTTCATTAGGACCATCAATTTTATTCCATGGCCTTTTTGGCCTATATGACCCTTTGGGACTTCACCAGTGCTTAAAATCACAGCTAATTATAGCTTTCATCCGAGACATATTTATTTTTATAAGGTCAACAATATTTGGATATAGCATATTTTTAACCATTGATTTTTGGACCTTTTCTTATACTCTTCAAGGAGTATTTTAGCATTTCATTGTTCTTGCCCTCTTTACATATGTTAAGAAACACAGTTTTATCATTTTCATTTTCCATGGGCACATATTCAATATTTCCAATACAGGTAGTACATGAGCTTTCAGTTTTAGCCAACAACATCTCAAGTGAACAGGGGGAGTTCTGCACAGTGCCAAACATGGGTACAACCGACCAGAATGATTTAGGCATACAATCCAACTCACCAAAGGCAAGTTTTATCACCTACTCAGAGTCGAGACACAATATAAACAGGGAGGCTTGTCCAACAAAGGTTCTAGTGGGGGAAAAGGTCCTCCAGGCCATAAGTCAAGAAGTCAGTCGGGTTGAAAACAAAACTGGAAGGTAATGGATGGGTGGAGATAGTGAATGATGAAGCCAACACTAGCAAGCCAAACAATGGTGGGAATGACTACCTCTATTATCCCTAAGGAGGGTAAAACCAATGAGTATAGATCAAGAACTTCCAAGTCTAAGTAGAGACATCAATACATAATACAAAATACATCCAAGTCCATATAATTATGATAGCCAGATCATGACACCACATGTTAATACATGTCACAAAAATGAGTATAAGAGCAATGATAACCATAACACAATATAAAAAGCTGAGTCATAGTCATGCAATATAATCCATCTGAAACATCATCTGTACAATGAGATAGCACTGATATAAACTGGGCATCAACAACTACTCTATAATGACTAAATGGCTACATCGGTCCTCAAATATGAGTGTCCTGAGACTTAGTTCTGACATGGGAGAGTACAATAGTCCACTAATACAATAATGATCCGTCAAAACTGCTCATCTCAGCATCTCATTTGTAAGAGATCTGGCTGAAAAATGTACTGTGCCTGAAAAATAGAATATGGTAACCTGGCTACTATATATGTGATAACAGCCCCGTTCACTACTCACTATGTAGGGTTGATTGATGTCAGTTATCCTTTGACTCGATAGAATCCCTAAGAAATTAACCATTAAACCACTTGTAGGTTGGACCCTATAAAATTATTTTGGGATGTATTAACTAGTAGAATCATGGTTTAATCATCTCGAAGAATACCACAAGAAAAAGGAAAAGACATGGAGATTGACATCTCCATTAACTGTTTTGCTGCAAAGATGGGTATGTCGGGTTTGATCTTTGTTGCCATGGATGGAAAATTTGGGTCATCATGAATATGATTATGATGACGATAAGAATTATCGCCATGATGATGAGAAATATGTCCTTAAATCTTAACATCCCCCCCCCCCGCAATGTCATCAAGGCATGCACCTAGTCTAACCATGTAAAATTTCAACGCATACATTTACATTTTGAAGAAATTTCAACATTGGACCCATTCATTGCTCACTGTGTGGTGTTGATGGATGGATTTTTTTATCGACGTGTTAGAAGGTCCATGACATTTCAATAGAATTTCGACAAAGATTTTACAGATGGGAATGACGAATGATGATAATGAGACATGCATGTTGAACATTGATGGAAATGTGGACAATCTCAAACATTGTGTGGATGCATAATACATCCTTGAGTCTTGGAACCCTCCCATACCTTCAAGGCATGTATCTAGTGTGACCATGTCAAATTTCAATGCATATAGGAACAAGTCGAAGAAATTTCAACATTAGCCTCATTCATTACTCAATGTAGGTTCGATGGATGTCATGCATTAAGCCATTGACCTAATATAATCCCTATGCAATTAACCATTAAACCACCTAACCCGGATTTTCAATTTCATAGCATTCTTCCATTCATTTTCTATCAACATATTTGTGAAGACACATAACTTAATAAAATATTAATTCACATAACTAATTCAACAATAAAAAAAAAATTTAATCACCTAAAATTATATGAAACTTTAATAATTTAAAGCTCGGTTTTAGTTTCCTATTTCATATCAAAACATGAATATTCAATATTAATAATATGTTTTAAATTAACATATATAATGATCCAAATCAATCTAAATTAAAACAAAATGTAAAAAATTACATCACATATTGTAATAAACTTTATTATAAGAAAATAATTATAAATTTAAAAATAAAATACCCTTAACCCATAATTGTTATGCCTTTATCTTTTAAAACCCCTCAGCCCCGAATGCCTAAGCCCCTGACCTTTAATCCCATAAACCATAATCCATAATCCCTTAATCCTTAAGCTCTAAACCCCTAATCCCTAATCCCATAACACATAAGCCCTAAATCATGTAACCCCTAATCTACTGACCCTTAAACCCTTAAGCCCTAATCCCTTAAGCCATAAACCCCTATGCCTTAAGCACTTAAAAATTAATCCCTTAACCCATAATCCCTAATACTTTAGCCATTAAACTACCTAACCCTTAAGAACTAATCTCTAAACCCATAAGGCCTTAAACTCTAAACCATAAACCCATAATCCCTAATCCCTTCACTTTTAATCCCTAAAACCCTATTCATTTAACAATTAATCCCTAATCACATAACACATAATCCTTGAATCCCGTAACCCCTAACCCATTTTCCCTAAATTCCTTACGGACTAATCCCTATTCCCTAATCCCTTAACTCCTAAACTCTTAACCCATAACCCTTAATCTCTTAAATATTAAACCCTTAACCCATAATACCTAAGCCATTAGCCATTAAAATACCTAACCCCTAAGCCCCATTTCCCTTATCCCTTGACCCTTATTCCCTTAGACCCTAACCCATAATCCCTTAACCTCTAATCCCTGCACCCCTAATCCATAAATCCCCAAATCCCATATGCCCTTAACCCCCAAGACCTCAATAAGTTAACTATTTAGGCATAGTAGGTGTAAACCTGGAAGCCAAAATACATGTTAAAAAGGAAGCTAAAACGAACACTACAAATGAAGCTAAATTGGAAGTGAAACTAGGAGGTAGACATGATGTTGAAAGAGGAGGGAAAATAGACAAAAAAGGAAGCTAAAGAAGGAGCTAAATAGGAATCTAAACTGGAAGTTTTATTCGACGCTGTTTAACGCTAGCTTTAGTGTCAACGTGGTATGGTTGGTGCAAAAAAAGCCAATAATAACGCCATCCTGATAAATAGCATCGACTTTTTTGAAAATATGAAGAAAAATGCATTAAAGCAATCACATGAAGTAAAAAAGAGAGCTAAAAAGGGAGCTAATCACAAGGATTTGTTATAGTGACATGGGCCGATTTTTTGAAAAATAAGAGCCACGTCTTTGAGAGATTCAAGGAATTTAGGGCATTGGATGATAAACAATGTGGTTAGCTTATTAAATGTTTGAAATCAGACTATGGTGGAGAATATGTGAGTTGACAATTTGAAGAATACTTATTACATAATAGTATTTCTTGGTAGTGATCTATCCCTCACACCCCTCAATAGAATGGAGTGGCAGAGAGAAAGAATAGGACTTTGGATTGCTTGATGTATACTACAGGCCAAATACCTTTCGACCAAATCTTGGGCATAAGTTGTTTATCGTCCAAACTGTCCCCTGAACCTTGTTCCGACTAAAGATGTTAACGACCCGACTCCAGTGAAAAAATGGTAGGGAAGGAAACTGTGTGTTGGACACCTTAGAACCTTTAGATGTATTTCTTGGGAACACATTAGTGATAACTGCAAGGAGAAATTGGATGCAAAGAGTCATGTTTGCATCATGATGGGATATTCCGATTAATCAAAATCCTGTCGACTATTTGACTCTGTCAAACAACATATTATCTTGAGTGATGAAAAGGATTATGGTGATGAGTTATTGAGCTCTTCCTCCAGCTTGTTGCACAATGATCCTTTTGATATTCTTGAAGAATTTGGATCAATTATACCTTCCTTTGAAATTTCAATTAGGCATTCAATCTTTGTTCTTGAGTTGACTTGTAGTTCGTCCACATCGACTAAAGCTATCAACATGCTTACACAACTTAGTGCAACCAATAGACTTGGTTCATTGACGACGCGTTTACCTCGATGGGCTGCTAGACTATTGTAGTTGCAGGACTTGATCATTGGTGTCATCAATATCGATCGGCATACCCGTAGTCAGAAACATCATGCCAATGTTTCCTTGGTGGCTTGTGTTCTTGAAACCTATGATCTTGACACCTATGTTGATGCTCAGGACAATTTGAATGGGAGAATGCTAAGTCTATTGAAATTGATGCTTTACTGAAGAATCAAACTTGGGATCTAATTACCCGACCACACAGAAAGAATGTTGTGAAGTGTTGATGGGTCCACAAAACCAAGTTTACCTCAAAAGATGTTGTTCAATGTCATAAGGCTCATTTAGTAGCCAAGGGATTCATATCAAGAAGGTATCGACAACACTGAAATATTTGCCCTAGTGGAAAGATGAACTCGATTCGACTGATTGTTTCACCTGATGCTCGGTTTGGATGAGAATTTCATCAAACGGATGTGAAAAGTGCATTTTTCATGAAGATTTGTCTTAAAAAATAAACATGGAGCAACCTCCTAGTTTTGTGAAGGATTCAAATCTTGTTTGTCAACGAAAGAAATATTTGTATGGTTTGAAGCAAGCCCCTCATGCTTTGTATGAGAAGATTAATTGCTCTTACATCAATCTTGGATTAAAATGTTGTAGATTTAGTAACAATGTTTATGTATTACATGTTCATGATGATACTTTGATTATTGCATTGTATGTCAATGACTTAGTCATAACTACAAACAATGTCAACTTAATTTTGAGTTTGAAGAAATAACTTGCAGACGGCTTTGAAATGACTAACCTTGGTCTTTTGCATTTATTTATGGGCATTCAAGTGCTACAAATGAATGAGAGTTTCTTTCTTTCTCAGTTCAAATGTGTGTTGCATCTTTTGAAATGATTCAAAATGGACGACTGCAAGTCTTGCACTACACCTTTTTAGTCAGGCATGAAATTGTGTAAGTATTGTGACTCTCCCCGAATCAACAACACTATCGACAATTGGTTAATAGTATGATTTACTTAACTCACAACCAAGCTGACATCTCCTTTGCCATTAATGTAATTTCTCGATTTATGTAGGATCCTAAATAAATCGAGAAACACATATTGTCGCAGTTCAGATCTACTAGTCAATTTTACTGATTTGATTATGTTGGTGGCATTGATGACAATAAGTCCACTTTTGGATATGTGTTTTGAGTTAGTTCTAGACCCTTGGTTTGGTTGTTTAAGACATAGAAGGTAGTTCCTCTTTCGACTACAGAAGCAACGTATCATGGAGTTATCAAGACAGGTACAAAGGCAGTTTGGATCCATCAGCTTTTATAGGAGCTTGGTTTCCCTATTCATGTCTCGACTATTATCTATTGTGACAATCAGAGTGCCATTCAAGTTGCTGATAATCCTATTGTACGCAATAAAATGAAGCATGTTGAACTTCATGTCCACTACTTGAGATAGTCGATACAAAACATGTTATCACTCTTGATTATTGTAGGACAGATGATCAGGTTGTTGATATATTTATGAAGCCTCTATTAGAAGCTAAGTTTGTGAAACTTTGGGCTATGCTTGGGATTCATGCAATTGCAATTATGGGGGTATGTTTAGACAACATAATTCCACATCTTGAATCTTTAGAGTGTTGTGTTGATCGGGGGTTGTTGGAACACAATATTATGCAGGTTCATCACACCTATGGATCTTTTGGAGATAGTTAACCAAAAATCAACAGTTGATTGTATGCTCGATTAAGGGATCAATTGATCAATCAAGTGAAAGGTCAACAAGGAAATTAATTAGATGGTCAACTTGACTAGAACATTCGACTAATCAACATAATGATGCAATCTTTTAAGAAACGATTAGAACCATTGACCCTTATTTTTGGACCAGATCTCCCTAAATTGAAGGAATCTTGTTAAATTTGGAGACTAAATGTTTAATTTTAATATGCTTAGCTAAGACATCAGTATTTCATTTCATTTTCATAACAAAAGCATATAAACAGGATAACAAAGCTTGATCCTCCTCCTTTTCCTACTACTCTTCTCTTCTCCACTAATGCGCTACACAAGTGAGAGTGTGTGCTTCAAATGAGGAGCGCTACACCTCTATTTATATTCATCCGTTCACTTCAATTAACTCATCCGACATGTAGGCTCGAGTTAATCATGTAGGCTCGAGTTACACATGTAGGCTCAAGTAACCACACTGGGGTGCTAATGACCCACCTTTACAATTAGAGGGAACAACCTCATGACTCTTATTAGTTCTTCCGATTAGAAGCATCAGGGTACAAGATAATACAAGTGGTTCTCCCGGTAGGACCATCGGGGACCACAAAAAGATACATATAGAATATTCTTCAAAGTTACAATATTTCAACACTCCCCCTTAACGAGAAGGGTATTCTACAACAACATCAACAACGACAATAGTAGAAGAGAGATAGAGGACATCATCAGCATCATCAGGGTAACACATCTATAAATCATTGGAAGCTTTTAAACATCATATAGTCTTCATCTTCAATTTTCAACGACAGCAACTCTTTGATCAGCATCAACATCTTTTGACCTTTTGATCAGCAACATCTTTAGCAACATATTCAACACTTTGACCTTTCGATCAGCAACATCTTCAGCACTTTGACCCTTCGATCAACAACATCTTCAGCAATATCTTCAGCACTTAGACCTTTCGATTAGCAGCAACATCTTCAGCACTCTGACCTTTCGATCAGCAACATCTTCAGCATTTTTTCCTTTCGATCAACAACAATATCTTCAGCATTTTCATTAGCAACATCTTCAGCTCTTTGATCTTCTGATCAGCAGCAACATCTTCAACATTTTGATCAGCAACATCTTCGTACCTTGATCTTTCGATCAGCAACAACTTCTTCAGCACTTTGTTCTTTTGATTAGCAACATCATCATATCCTGATCAGTAACATCGTGATTAGCACCATCATCATACTTCAATCTTCGAACAGCATCATCATCATCATATTCTGATCTTTTGATCAGTACGTCGTCATCATCACATACTGATCATTTGATCAGTATGTCATCATCATCATACTCTGATCTTTCGATCAGTACATCATCATCGTCATACTCTGATCTTTCGATCAGTACATCATCATCATCATACTTTGATCTTTCGATCAGTACATCATCATCATCATCATACTCTGATCTTTTGATCAGTACATCATCATCATCATACACTGATCTTTTGATCAGTACATCATCATCATCATACTCTTGATCTTTCGATCAGTACATCATCATCATCACACTCTGATCTTTCGATTAGTATGGCATCATCATCATACTCTGATCTTTCGATCAGTACGTCATCATCAGCAGCAGCAACCTGCAATCCACATCTCAAAGACAAAAAAGTCTTTGGTTCACTTTTGGACTTAAAGTCTAGGGATGATGCAATCCCACCACATTCTCGACAACCGAAGTTACCAGATTGATTACGGGATAATCAGTCCCTATCACTTTAGGATTGAGTCCAAGGATGATGCAATCCTACCACATTCATAGGGACCAAAATCTCCGGATACATTTTGAACCGAGGTTCAGGGATGATGTAATCCCACCACTTTCATGGGGGACAAGACCTCCGAAACATTTTTAACCAAGGTTCAGAGATGATGCAATCCACCACTTTCACGGGGGTCGAGACCTCCGAATACATTTTGAACCGAAGTTCAGGGATGATGCAATCCGCCACTTTCACGGGGGCTGAGACCTCTGGATACATTTTGAACCGAAGTTCAGGGATGATGCAATCCGCCACTTTCACGGGGGCCGAGACCTCCGCATACATTTTGAACCTAAGTTCAGGGATGATGCAATCCTACCACATTCACGGGGGCCGAGACCTCCGGATACATTTTGAACCGAAGTTCAGGGATGATGCAATCCTACCACATTCACGGGGGCCGAGACCTCCGGATACATTTTGAACCGAAGTTCAGGGATGATGCAATCCCACCACATTCACGGGGGCCAATACCTCTGGATACATTTTGAACCGAAGTTCAGGGATGATGCAATCTCATCACATTCACGAAGACTGAAGTCACCGGATCTATTTTGGACAGATGTCCCAGGATGATACAATCCCTATTCATTCTTGAGGGCCGAGGTCACCGGATCACTTCTGGACAAATGTCCTGGGATGATACAACCCCTCTTCATTCTCCAGGACCGAGGCCACTGGATCACTTTAGGGCAGATTCCCAGGGATGATACAATCCCACTGCAACATCACTACTCCCCCTTTCGAGGAAGGTTCTTTCGAACCACACCAAGCTTGTCTCGAAAGTGTTCGAGCTTTACTCAAGACAAAGGCTTCGTTAGCACATCAACATCTAAACCATCATCATCTACATCTTCAATATGTGAATACTGAACTATCACCATCTATATCTTCAGTATGTGAATACTGAAAGCATCATCATCTATATCTTCAGTGTAGAAATATTGAAAGCATCATCACCTCTATATTCAGTATAGAAATACAGAATCACCATCATCTATATCTACAGTATGTAAATACTGAAACATCATTTATATCTTCAGTATGGGAATACTGAAATCATCATCATCTATATCTTCAGTATGGGAGTACTGAAACATCATCATCTCTATATTCAGCATAGAAATACTAAATCACCATCATCTGCATCTATAGTATGTAAATACTGAAACATCATTATCTGCATCTTATCTCGTATGTAGAAATACCATATTTCTATGTGTTACAACATAACACAGGGTTCTCTGTCATCACAACTCTGGTTATCACATAGAATCATTGTAGTATCCATCTTCAGGTCAAAGAGACTTGATATCAGCTTCTGAAGCCATATGGCTTCACACCTTAGCAGAGAAATCTACTATGTATTCTGCTTCAGCCATGCAAGGAAAAACACTGGACTGTTTCCTGCTAAACTATGAATTCATAGTAGACCCCAAACAAAAGCATCTACATGATGTGCTTTTCTTGTCTAAGATACTTCCAGCCCAATCTGCATCTGTATAGCCATACAATCTGTAATCATGGTTTCCATCATAGTATAGACCAAAGTCTATAGTCCCTTTCAGATATCTCATCACATGTTTTGCGGCTATCAGGTGAACCCATCTAGGTTCAACTTGATATTGACTCAAGGTGTTCACAGCAAAAAAAATGTTTGGTCTGGTATTTGTTAAGTACATCAATGACCCAATAATCTATCTGTATTGAATCACATCCACTAACTCTGATGAATCATCAGCTAACAACTTCAGGTTGGAATCCATGGGTGTGGCCATGGCTTTGTATTCCAACATATCGAATCTTTTCAATATCTCTACTGCATACTTTCCCTAGTTGAGAAAGATTCCTTCTGAATTTTGCAATACTTCCAGACCTAGGAAATAATGTATTAACCTAAGGTCTTTCATCTAAAATTCTTCAGCGAGCTTCTTCTTGCATTCTACAGTCTATTTCTCATTCCCTGCAAGAAATAGATCATCCACATATAGTAATAGTATGACAAGTTCATCTTATACAACCTTGTAGTAAAGGTTAGGATTGGCTTTACTCTTGGCAAAGCCCATGCTCGTCATGAAACTATCTATTCTTCCATACCAAGCTCTGGGAGCTTGCTTCAGGCCATAGAGGGCCTTCTTCAACTTGCATACGTGATTCCATCTGTCTTCAACTTCAAATCCTCGTGACTATTCGATGTAAAAATCTTCCTCAATCATACCATTAAGGAAGGCTTGTCTTTACTTCATCTTGGAAGCAACTACCATCATAGTTCTGAAGGAAGTGTACCTTGCTTTCTGGAGTAAGTGTCTCTTCATAATTAATTCCCTCTTTCTTATAGAAACCTTTAGCTACAAGTCTTTCCTTACTTCTATCAGCAACATATTTTATCTTACAAATCCATTTGGAAGATACCACATTCTTGCTTTCTAGTTTGAGTATTATATCCCAAACATCATTCTAGTATTCTTTCATCATAAAATCTTCCATGAGTTCATCTTGTTAGGTCATCAACATATCCTAGTCTTCTGCATCCAACTTGAAGGTTGGAACCCACTTTACTCTTGGTAAAGTCTAGATCCATCAGGAAGCTGTCCATCATGTCGTACCATGTCAAACTCAGATATCTTCTGTAGTCACTCCCCTTGAAGTGGAGTATCATCCTCCCTCTTCATTCTATACAGGTGGTTCTATGCTTGATATATACTGGTCAATAGAGTATGTCATGTCATAGTCTATTCTTTCTGAGGAAAATCACGAACCTTGCTTTGTACACTTTTTCTTGTAGATCCATATGGAAGATACTACGTACTTCCCTTTATGTCTTGAAATCATATTGTATACATCATTCCCCATTATCAACTATTATTCTTTGATCATAGCTTCTTTCATAGCATTCTTTTCTTCATCTTGAGTTATCTCTCATACCCATGGTGGTCTTCATCCTTCGAGGTGGATCTACCGCTTTCTGAAGCTCTTTCTTTCGTCATGGTGTCTCTGACCCTGGGAGCTTCAGATTCATGTTTATTGAATTGTCATCACTTGTTCTTCGGAATAAGTCTCATCCTTCTTTTCTTGTAGGAGGTTGTACAGGACCTTTCCTACAATTCAAATGCACCAATTGCATGGTTAGAACTATTTCATAAAACATATGCATAACGACAAATTCTTATGCATCATGCAACTGTTTAGCCAATACAACATTCATCCATATCTCATAGAAACTTTCTAGATGCCTTCCATCTCTACCATGACATCATTGAGATTGTGCACTAATCCAATATGTCAGCAAAGAGGTTTGATAAGTAGCAATGGAGAGTTGTATAGCACCATGAGCTACTTACCCATCACATGAATATTAGTAGTATATAGTCATTAATGCAAACAATCTATCATGCATAACACATCAATTAAATATAATCAAATGTATAACAAAACAATATCATGAAATGACAATTGAATACTTATCTTTTATTTGTTTCGTGGGTAGACTCCATCTTGATCATTCTGTTTTATCATCTTCTTCATTCATGAAATCATCATTTCTTATCCAAATGATAAGATGAATAAGAGGTTATTCAAGAATTGAGTTCTTCATAGTCCTCATCGCTTGAGGGATCTTCTTTGAATGGTGAGAGCATGATCTTCAAGTGCTCCCATCTTATTCTTCTCTTCTTATGAGTCAAGCTAAAAGTAATTATTCCCTTCTGGCATACATTCTTCACATGAATGAATCCCATGATCATGGGAGGCCATTCAAGATGGCTATCACCACTTCTGCATTCTTCACTTCTTCTTTTACCTCTTCAATTTGTTTCTTAAGGTCATTTTCCGATGTATGTTCTTTCCTTCAAATAGCTTGGTCAAGGAATCAAACATCTCTTTCAGTGTCTTTAGGGAAGACACTTGTGGTACAAGTTGATCCGTGACTGAATCAACAATGATCTTCTTGGCCTTGACCAAGTTTTTCTGGTGTAAGGCTTTGAGTCTCATCTCCCTCTAGAACTAAAACCTCTCTGTTAAATTTTCATATGCTTAGCTAATACATCAGTATTTCATTTCATTTTCATGACAAAAGCATATAAACAGGATCACTGAAAGATAGACAAGCACAACCATAAAAAAGGAACACAAATATTTAACCTAGGAAAACCCTAAAGAGAAAAAACCAGCAAAATCTTCCTCAATATAGTTGCCCCAAAAATATAAAAGATAAAACCAGCAAGGAGATCAAAGCCTGATCCTCCTCCTTCTCCAGCTACTTCTCTTCTCCACTAATGCACTACACAAGTGAGAGTGTGTGTGTCTCAAATGAGGAACACTACAGCTCTATTTATATTCATCCGTTCACTTAAGTTAACTCATTTGACATGTAGGCTCGAGTTAAATCATGTAGGCTCGAGTTACACATGTAGGCTCAAGTAACCACACTGGGGTGCTGATGACCCACCTTTACAATTAGAGGGGACTACCTCATGACTCTTATTAGTTCTTCCAATTAGGAGCATCGGGGTACAATGTAATACAAGTGGTTCTCCCGAGAAGACCATTGAGGACCACAAAAAGATACATATAGAATATTCTTCGAAGTTACAATATTTCAACACTCCCCCTTAACGAGAAGGGTATTCTACAACAACATCAACAACAACAAGAGTAGAGATAGGGGACATCATCAACATTAGCAGGGTAACACATCTATAAATCATTGGAAGCTTTTCAGCATCATGTAGTCTTCATTTTCAATCTTCAGTCTTCATCATCAGCAACATCTTCAGTCTTTGATCAGCAACATCTTCAGCATTTTGATCTTTCAATTAGCAACGACATCTTTAGCACTTGGACCTTTCGATCAGCAACATCTTCAGCACTTTGACTGTTCGATCAGCAACAACATCTTCAGCATTTTGACCTTTCAATCAGCAACATCTTCAGCACTTTGACTTTTCAATCAGTAACAACATCTTCAGCATTTTATCCTTTTGATCAGCAACATCTTCAGCATTTTGACTTTTTGATCAGCAACAACATCTTCAGCACCTTGACCTTTCGATCAGCAACAACATCTTCAGTACTTTGATCTCTCGATCAACAATATCATCATCAACACTTTGCCCTTTCGATCAGAAGCAACATCATCATCATCATATTCTGATCTGTCGATCATAATCATCATCACATTCTGATCTTTTGATCAGAAACATCATCATCATACTCTGATCTTTCGATTAGAAACATCATCAACATCCTCTGATCTTTCGATCAGTACGTCATCATCATCATCAGCAACAACCTGCAATCCACAACTCAAAGACAGAAAGTCTTTGGATCATTTTTGGACTTAAAGTCCAGGGATGATATAATCCCACCACATTCTCGACAACCGAAGTTACCAGATTGATTACGGGAGAATCAGTCCCTATCACTTTAGGACTAAGTCCAAGGACGATGCAATCCTACCACATTCTCGAGGACCGAAGCCACCGGTTTGATTATGGGAGAATCAGTCCCTATCACTTTAGGACTATGTCTAAGGACGATGCAATCCTACCACATTCTCGAGGACCGAAGCCACCGGATTGATTACGGGAGAATCAGTCCCTATAACTTTAGGACTATGTCCAAGGATGATGCAATCCTACCACATTCTCGAGGACCGAAGCCACCAGATTGATTACGGGAGCATCAGTCCCTATCACTTTAGGACGATGTCCAAGGATGATGCAATCCTACCACATTCTCGAGGATCGAGGTCACTGGATCTATTATGGACAGATGTCCCGGGATGATACAATCCCTCTTCATTCTCGAAGATCGAGGTCTCCGGATCTATTATGGACAGATGTCTCGGGATGATACAATCCCTCTTCATTCTCGAAGACCGAGGTCTCCGGATCACTTTAGGGAAAGTTCCCAAGGATGATACAATCCCACCACGTTCTCAAGGACTGAGGTCACCAGATCTATTATGGACAGATGTCCCGGGATGATACAATCCCTCTTCATTCTCGAGGACCGAGGTCTCCGGATCACTTTAGGGAAAA
>LPNX010587584.1:776607-794269 GCA_001517045.1 Pseudotsuga menziesii
GCATTCTTGATTCCTTCTGTCTTCAACTTCAAGTCCTTGTGACTATTCAATGTAAAACTCTTCCTCAATCATACCATTAAGGAAGGCTTGTCTTTACTTCATCATGGAAGAAACTACCATGATAGTTTTGAAGGAAGTGTACCTTGCTTCCTGGAGTAAGTGTCTCTTCAAAATTAATTCCCTCTTTCTAATAGAAACCTCTAGCCACAACTCTTACCTTAATTCTATCAACAACATATCTTATCTTGCAAATCCATTTGGAAGATACCACATTCTTGCTTTCTGGTTTGAGTACTATATCCCAAACATCATTCTAGTATCATAACATCTTCTATGAGTTTTCCTTCTCAGGTCATCAACATATCCTAGTCTTCTGCATTTAACCTTGAAGGTTGGAACCCACTTTACTCTTAGTAAAGTCTCGATCCATCACAAAGCTATCCATCATGTCGTACCATGTCAAACTTAGTTATAATTTTCTGTAGACACTCCCCCTGAAGTGGAGTATCATCTTCCCTCTTCATTCTGTACAGGTGGTTCTATGCTTGATATATATTGGTCAATAGAGTATGTCATGTAATAGTCTATTCTTTCTGGGGAGAATCACGAACCTTGCTTTGTACACTTGTTCCATTATATCGTACACATCATTCCCCATGATCAACTATTATTCTTTGATCATAGCTTCTTTCATAGCATTCTTTTCTTCATCTTGAGTTATCTCTTGTACCCATGGTGGTCTTCATCCTTCAAGGTGGATCTACCACTCTCTGAAGCTCTTTCTTCCGTCATGGTGTCTCTGGCCCTGGGAGCTTCAGATTCATGTTATTGGAGTGAATATTGAATTGTCATCACTTGTTCTTCGGAACAAGTCTCATCCTTCTTTTCTTGTAGGAGGTTGTTCATGACCTTTCCTACAATTCAAATGCACCAGTTGCATGGTTAGAACTATTTCATAAAACATATGCATAACGACAAATTCTTATGCATAATGCAACTGTTTAGTCAATACAACATTCATCCATATCTCACATAAACTTTCTAGATGCCTTCCATCTCCACCATGACATTATTGAGATTGTGCACTAATCCAATATGTCAGCAAAGAGGTTTGATAAGTAGCAATGTAGAGTTGTATAGCACCATGAACTACTTACCCATCACATGCATATTAGTAGTATACAGTCATTAATGCAAACAATATATCATGCATAACACATCAACTGAATATAATCAAATGTATAACAAAACAATATCATGAAATGACAATTGAATACTTATCTTTATTTGTTTCATGGGTATACTCCTTCTTGAGTCTTCAGCTTCATCGTCTTCTTCATTCATGATAGCATCATTTCTTATCCAAATGCTGAGGTGGATAAGAAGTTCTTCAAGAGTTGAGATCTTCATATTCCTCATTGATTGAGGGATCTTCTTTGGAAGGTGAGAGCTTGATCTTCAGAGACGAGCTTCTTCTTCTTCCCAAAGTCTGCTGAAAGTAATCACTTCCTTCTGGAACACATTTCTTGAATGAATGAATTCCATGATCCTGGGAGGCCATTCAAGGTGGACATCACCACTTCTACATTCTTCACTTCTTCTTTCCCCGCTTGAAGTTGTTCTTTGATTTGAGAGATCCTTATGACTGCATGGTCTCTACATTCTGGATCTTCACATTCTTCAGGTGGTTTCTTAAGGTCATATTCTGATCTATGTTCTTCCCTTCAAATAGCTTGGTCAAGGAATCAAACCTCATCGATGTCTTTAGGGAAGACACTTGTAGTACAAGTTGATTCGTGGCTGAATCATCAATGATCTTCTGGGCTTTGACCAAGTTCTTCTTGTGAAAGGCTTCTAGCCTCATCTCCCTCTGAAACTGGAACCTCTATGCTCATGTAGGTGTCCAATCCATTTTCTTCAGAGAGATCATATACTTCTAGGCTTGGAAGTTGTCAACTTCACCAAGCTTATCATCAAGCTGATGTGATAGATCACTTTGAAATGAGAACCTCAAATGAACATAGCAAAGGATTAGATCTTATCGATTTGAGGTGTCTGTCTTGGTTCCGGAGCTGGATGATCTAGAAACCCTAATTTCAAAACTTGGAATCTTTCAAATCTGATTGGATAGACAGATAGATCTTTTCAAATGGAGCTGTCCAATGTACTCCATTTCTGAAAACAGTGGAGGGAAGCTCCTGGAACAAGAAGCCCTAATTTTTCAATTTCCTCTGTAGAAATCCCTGTTACTGTTTCTATGATATCTCTGAAATTTCTGCTCCTCTGTGTCTGAAATTTTGTACCGAGGTAACCTCGCATGTCCCTGATCCAACACCGCAAGTTTCATTAGAATTGGTTCCACCATTTGAGATTTATGATCATTTTCCCAAGGTGACCTGTTACAGGACTGTTCAGAACAACGAAGTTGTACGGCATGCCACGTGTCACTGGTTCATCTTCTGAGTCTGATATTCGGACCACCAAAATTACAGTCCGTGCCCTTTCTGGAACATCTTCAGGAATTTCATTTGGATCTCTGTAGCCCACGATATTGCAATTCTCCCCAAGTGTCCTGTTTAGGGATGAATTCTGGAAGAGGTTGGAACCCTAACTTGGAGAGAACATATCTCCTGGAATACAGCGAATCTGAGGATGAATTTTGGACAAAGTGTTCATCAGGATTTTATCTTCGGCCCCTGCAATTTTCAGCTCCTGATCCTTCGCCAATCTCGGAATATAGCGAATGTACCAAAACGTAGCAGTTTTAGTATTTAGCGTTTTTTTAGCTCGAGGTCAAACTAGGGTTTGACTTTCCCGGAGTTTCACCCAACCAAATTTCTTGATCCAGGTCTCTAAACTTTGGTTTTAATGAGGAGAACAATCCTATGATGGTCTCACTCAAAAATTCATCTTCCGTAGAAAGCCCTAATTTCCACATCGAAAACTAAAAATGCTCGAAATCAAATTCCGCTTCGATAGAAAGATGCGCCCTTCAATGGAGAGTCATCCTAGTATACTTTTGCTAATGGACTGTGGAGAGAGACCCAAAAAGTAAGAATCCCTAGCTTCTGTAGCTGCACAATGTCTTCTTCTCAGGTTAGCTCTAATACCATGTTAAATTTTCATATGCTTAGCTAAGACATCAGTATTTCATTTCATTTTCATGAGAAAAGCATATAAACAGGATCACTGAAAGATAGACAAGCACAATCATAAAAAAAGAACACAAAGATTTATCCTTGGAAAACCCAGCAAAAGCTTCCTCAATATAGATGCCCCAAAAAGATAAAAGATAAAACCAGCAAGGAGATCAAAGCTTGATCCTCCTCCTTCTCCAACTACTTCTCTTCTCCACTAATGCGCTACACAAGTGAGAGTGTGTGTCTCAAATGAGGAGCACTACACCTCTATTTATATTCATCCGTTCACTTAAGTTAACTCATTTGACATGTAGGCTCGAGTTAAATCATGTAGGCTCGAGTTACACATGTAGGCTCAAGTAACCACACTGGGGTGCTGATGACCCACCTTTACAATTAGAGGGGACTACATCATGACTCTTATTAGTTCTTTCGATTAGGAGCATCGGGGTACAATGTAATACAAGTGGTTCTCCCGATAGAACCATCGGGGACCACAAAAAGATACATATAGAATATTCTTTGAAGTTACAATATTTCAACACTCTCTACTCATGTAGGTGTCCAATTCATTTTCTTCAGAGAGATCAAATACTTTCATGTTTTGAAGTTGTCAACTTTACCAAGCTTATCATCAAGTTGATGTGATAGATCACTTTGAGATGAAAACCTCAAATGCAAATAGCAAAAGATTAGATCTTACTGATTTGAGGTGTCCATCCTGCTTTCAGAGCTGGTTGATCTAGGGTTTGTCAGAGAAACCCTAATTTTCAAAACTTGAAATCTTTCAGATCTGATTGGATAGAAAGATAGATCTCTTCAAATGGAGCTGTTCAATGTACTCCTTTTCTGAAAATAGTGGAGGGAAGCTCCCAAAACAGGAAGCCCTAGTATTCCAATTTCTTCTGCAGAAATGCCTGTCACCGTTTCTGTGATAGCTCCGAAATTACTGCTCCTTTGTATCAGAAATTTCTCACTGAGGTAACCTCACATGTCCTTGATCTAACACCATAGGTTTCATCATAATTGGTTTCATCAATTGGGATTTATGACCCTTTTCCCAAGGTGACATTTTACAGGATTGTTCAGAACAATGGAGTTGTACGGCATGCCATGTGTCACTGTTTCATCTTCTGGTTCTGAACTTCGGACCACAGAAAGTATAGTCCGTGCTCTTTCTGGAACATCTTCAGGAATTTCATTTGGACCTCTGTAGCCCAAGCTATAGCAATTATCCCTAGGTGTCCTGATTAGGGATGAATTTTGGAAGAGGCTGGAACCCTAACTTGGAGGGATCATATCTCCCAGAATATAGCGAATCGGAGGCTGAAGTTTGGACACAGTATACATCCGGATTTTATGTTCGGCCTCTACAATTTTTAGCTCCTGAGCCTTTGCCAATCTCAAGATATAGCGAATGTACCAAAACTTAGCAGTTTTAGTATTTAGGGTTTTTCTAGCTCGGTGTCAAACTAGAGTTTGACTTTCCCGGAGTTTCACCCAATCAAAATTCTTGATCCAGGTCTCTAAACTTTGATTTTTATGAGATCAATCCTACGTCGGGCTCGCTCAAAAATTCTTCTCCTGCAAGAAGCCCTAATTTCTCGCACCGAAAACTGAAAATGCTCGAAATCAAATTCCGCTTCGACAGAAAGATGCGGCCTTCAAAGGAGAGTCAGCCTAGCCTTCTTTTGCTGATAGATTGTGGAGAGAGAATCAAAAATTAATAAGCCCTAACTTCTGTAGCTACACAGTGTCTTCTTTCAGGGTGGCTCTGATACCATGTTTAATTTTCATATGCTTAGCTAAGACATCAGTATTTCATTTCATTTTCATAACAAAAGCATATAAACAAGATCACTGAAAGATAGACAAGCACAACCATACAAAAAGAACACAAATATTTATTTTGGGAAAACCCTAAAAGAAAAGACCCAGCAAAAGCTTCCTCAATATAGATGCCCCAAAAAGATAAAAGATAAAACCAACAAGGAGATCAAAGCCTAATCCTCCTCCTTCTCCTGCTACTCTTCTCTTCTCCACTAATGCGCTACACAAGTGAGAGTGTGTGCTTCAAATGAAGAGTGCTACACATCTATTTATATTCATCCGTTCACTTCAATTAACTCATCCGACATGTAGGCTCGAGTTAATCATGTAGGCTCGAGTTACACATGTAGGCTCAAGTAACCACACTGGGGTGCTAATGACCCACCTTTACAATTAGAGGGAACAACCTCATGACTCTTATTAGTTCTTCCGATTAGAAGCATCGGGGTACAAGGTAATACAAGTGGTTCTCTCGGTAGGACCATCGGGGACCACAAAAAGATACATATAGAATATTCTTCGAAGTTACAATATTTCAACACTAAAGAAACGACCCTTCTAGTTGTATTGATATCGTATCAAATTTAAAAAAGGAGATAATGCATTGTCATGTTTTCATCACAATGCATTGTGATTAAGTGTCATAAACAATCTCTATCGACACCACCTTTGTTCTTTGAGTATCAAGTATCCTTTCTACTAGTCTTTGTAATTTGTTAATTTTGCTAAGCCTTGATTTTCATTACACCTAAATTGTTTTTTTATGGTTTTTAACAAAATTGATTTTTTTTTGTTTTTTAATGTTTTTAAAATTAATTTTGTTTTGTTTTTCTTCTTTTTCTGCTGCTTTTCATTTTTTTTTCTATTTTTTATTTTTTCCATAATTTTTTCTTTACTGATTTTGTTTGTAAAAGAATTCAACTTTTAGACAATAGTGTAAAAGATGTTGCAATTTTAAATTCCAAAAAAAGGTAGGGTCGAGAGTGATATTGATAATGGTTCTTCAATTTGGGCATTGATTTTCATATTTTGATTGCAAGGGTATTAATTGTCAAAGACCATGGGTTTCAAAGAATTTGCAATATTGACCTCGAAATAGAATGGATTACTGCCAAGTGTGCCACTTTGTGGTTGAA
This sequence comes from Pseudotsuga menziesii, assembly GCA_001517045.1. Classification (NCBI taxonomy): domain Eukaryota; kingdom Viridiplantae; phylum Streptophyta; class Pinopsida; order Pinales; family Pinaceae; genus Pseudotsuga; species Pseudotsuga menziesii. Next base: position 782,714 of record LPNX010587584.1, read on the forward strand.
TTTAAGTTTTTGTTGCAACAATACAAGTTGTTAAGACTATGGTTTCAAAGAACTTAGATTAACAAAAAAATGCTTTACACCACTTTTTAATTCGAGAATTGATTTTAAGGATTTTGTTGGCAACATTACGAGGTTGTTAAGACCAAGGTTGCAAAAGACGACAATTTTAAATGCCCTAGGCCCTCCAAAAGGAACTACTAGTAGAAACATTTAAAAAACTATAGATAAATGCAACCTTTAAAAAACAAGTGAATAGTGAAAAGTTCCCATCAAGTAGAGAATATATATAGATAGGATTTTTAGTTTATGTCAAAGAAGGATGTTGGATGTAGTTCAAAGAGGACTCTCCATCACTAAAGTACCTAGTTGCAGTACTCTAAATTAACTATTGGATATTTTGTTGTAAGGGGAGTAGGAATGATAGTTCTACACCAAACAATTATGTAGTTGTCTCTTACATGTTCATATATGTTATGCAATTACATCACCATTCCGCTATTGATTTTTCATGTAAAAATATGCTAGCTATTTAAAATAATAAATTGGGCCCATATAGTTATACGATAATCATACAATAATCTCCTACACATTATGCAAAACATCACCATTTCACTACTCATTTTTTAATGTAAAAATATATGATATTTAATATAATAAATTAAATCTGAATGATAAAAAAGTGCAGTTATTTCCTTTACCTTTTCCCTTTGGTTAAGGAGAGTTGAAATGATAGTTCCACATCCAACAATCATGTGGTTGTCTCTTACGTATTTATATGTCCAATGTAATTACATACCATTACAATTCATGTGGTTATCCGATTACATATTTATATTTGCAATGCAATTACATACCATTCCAATTGCTGTTATTTCCTTTTTTATTACTTTTTATACCATTCCAATGTAATGTGGTTATCTCTTACATGTTTATATTTGCAATGCAATTACATACCATTCCAATGTAATGTGGTTATCTCTTACATGTTTATATTTGCAATGCAATTACATACCATTCCAATTGCTGTTGTTTCCTTTTTATTACTTTTTATACCATTCCAATTGCAGTTATTTCCTTTTGATTACTTTATTTGCTATATATTTCGTCGTAGGGAAAAGGCAGGCAAAGGCAAAACAAATGCAATCAAAATACAATGCATGCATAGACAGCTAAATCTGGTGGCATAGACACAAGGAAGATAGGTAAATCTGGTGAGAGTTAATCTGATGGTAATTTTCTCATTAGGAAGATTGTTCTTCCATCCAACATTAAGATTGGCCCTGACCTAGGTTTACCTACTTCAGGTCCCTAAAATTAAATAAAATAAAATAAAAAACAACGAAGATGCTAAATAGAAAGAACGTAGAAAATAATGGCAGATGATGAAACAGGACTAGACACAAGGAGCAGTGATGGACAATAAAGAAACCAAAGAATGGCAACGAAGATGGAAACAGAAAAACTCAAAAGTAACATAATGGCAGATGAACAATGAAACAAGAGTAAGCCGCACTAAAAATCATCATAATCTTAGCACTACCCTACAATAAGGTATAGACTTGAATGCCGTCCTTATTTTCAGGTGATGATAGGGTGATCAGGTCAATTTCACATTCAAAAAATTTGAACATTTCTAGTAGAATGGCATGGCAAACAAAACAAATGAGTGCAACTGAGTTCAACATAAACAGCACGAGTGCTAGATAAGCTGCACCTGAAATAATATTCTCCAACAGTGATTGTGAGATTTGCTTGCATCCTACTTGTGAAGATAAACTCTACTAGACATAAAAACAAAATTACAAAATAGTGTTTTGTAACTGCTTCATAGCTGTCAAAAGAGAGATTATAAACAATTTATAAAGGAGATTAACTTGCATTTTTAATTTACAAACCCAGAAATAAATTTATTTATATCTACAACCGAGCCTTTACCTTGGTAAAAAATCAGCAATACAATCAATCATGAATTTTTGGTAACATCCAACCTGCTTTCTCACTAGACTACTGCATGCTATGTTCTAGCAGTCCGTAATCAACAACCCCAATTCATTATGTCTTGAGAAAGTGCTTGTGGAAAGAACCAAAAAATGTCAATCAGAACTTCAGAAGACCAATGACTAAGCAAGAAAATGGACCTTTAAACTGAGCAATGTACAATCACTAGAGTACATAAATTTCATGGACCTTTATAACTTAGGAACACCATCGCTTTTGACATACCTGAATTCCTGAAACAGATAGTCACCCACATCGGATACTCTGTTGGGGTATATAAAAACTAAAGACCCAAAACATGGTATTTATATTTGCATGAAGCTTCCTGCAGAAAACATCCCCGACTTGCTATTTTTCAATTTCACGAATTGAGCTCACCATCATCTGGAATAAAAAGTATGGATGTCCCCACAATCTCTCCGGCATGCACAGTCGGAAACCTGCAATTTCTTTTTATCATATGCCTTGAGGCTTGTATAGTGAGGGTCAGAGATAATACCGATCAACAACCCGAGTTGAAGAGAAAATTGATAATCCAGGCAGGTAGATTACTACATATGGACCAAAGCTACTCGAGAGGCAGTAACCATGAACTGTAGAATCCAGAAACATTTGCAACAATAATAATGGAGTAACAAGTCTCATGCCATCATTTCCATCTTTTTTAGCCACCAGAGTAATCTTCATATAGAGTTCTAGTCTCTGCAAATGTCACTATGGGGAGACAGGCGTTGAACAATATTTCCAAGTACAGATTGTGCAGCTAAAAAGTCTTCCCTTAGTCGGAGGTTGTATTCATACAAATGTTCAAGATAGCTTTGCATTGATGAAATATCCATATGGCCATCAGGAGATGCTTCTGTAGAGAGAACTGTGTAAGAATTAGGAATAATTATAGGATTATAGCTCAGGAGACAGACAACAGCCTATTTTCAAATCAATGTCAAGTTTTGAAGCGTATCTTAGCATTCTTTATTGCATAATAAATGGTGGCATCCTGAAAGCAAAACAGAAATAATGCAATTCCCCCACAGAACAATCGCCTAGGGAAACTTATCTGTATATCAAAGATCATTTTCATAGTCAATGACTTCAAGAGAATAACCACAACAATTGGCACTCTTTTCAGTGAATGGATAACTTGCCTACAAATTGCCAGTTAATGGCCAAGAATCTAATAGCATTGACTGGAAATGACAAATGTAATAGAGGAGTAAGGAAAAAGGAAAAGCTTGATGGATATATGTAAACGAGAAGCCCTGTATTTAAATTTTTAATTCATTAAAGTAGCATATGTTATCATAAACTCTATAATCTCTAATTAAACTTTTGTTTTGTTATGGTAGAACAAATTCAACCATGATCCCCAATAGTTAGCTCAATCGGTTGAACCAACTGCCCAAGGCATGCTGCCCAGAGAGGCCACAGTCACAAGTTCAAATCTGGTCAAGTTCCTCAGGGTTACTAGCCACTATTGTGGCTGGCTGTTGAGCTTCCCTTCATCCAGATGTTCCAGGGAAAAGGGGGACATTGCATGAATTTTTTCTTGAAAAAAGAAAAGAACAAATTCAACCATGTTTCACATTAACATGAGTACATAAAGATTCATACACAGGTACGAATGCCCTACAGTAAGTGAATGTAAAGGACAGGAGGAGGCACCATTAAGATCACTGCTTTTCATGGTCAAGATGATGAGCAAACCTGTAATTATTTCTCTGCCTTTTAAATTCTATGCTCCAACCCACTGGTATTTCATGTGAACTGCAACCTACTTAGGGAAGAAAGAAAACATTCCGACCCAAACAAAGAGTTCAAAAGTAGGTATGTTTTTCTCAATTCATCATTCAAGCACCCTGAAATGTTTAATTAAAAAAGGTTCAGTAAGTAAACTTCAGATAACAAAGGCAAATGCAATTTTTCGGATTTCCTTGCAAGTAACCCCAAGAATGCCAACCTTTTAAAGGTTTCCCTTCTCTATCATATTTTATTTCATATAGACTTCAAACTTCACTTTATTTATATCTGGACTGTGATTGGCATCCCTAAGCCTTTATTGCAAAATTCACAATTAGCGATGTAAAGTGGAAACAACACAATTTATACCTTAGTAGGCCATTTCGTTACCTGGAACAGGTGGTAGGAATCCTTTACTGGAAAGCCAAGGAGGTCTCCCACCCAGACGCTCAGCTTTGCTCCTATCAGGTGCCTCTTTCCTAGTTCTTTCATCCATTATCTCAGTGGACTGAGACTCTTCTTCTGAAGCCTTTTAATAAGAATACATATATAAAATCAGTAAAATGAAAAAACCTTTGATAACAAGCCATTCAATCCTCAAACAAATTGTGTAAGTTATAATTTTGGATTTGATTTGTAGTTAAGGTCCTATATACAGGTGAAAGAAAGCCATACATTACGGAATATGCAATTTGTGCAAAAGATATTTTCAGGTTCGGTAAAATATGTAATCGAACATGAACATTTATTTCATTGATTGAATTATGTCATTCAGAAAATTGCATGAAAATAGAAATTTCAATGCATATGCATCATCTCAGGAAAGACAGATTTAATATGCATAAATAAGGTATGGAGAGCCGAGGCATATGAAGTTAATCTCATTTTGTCTGTATGCTTCAGTGTAGTCAGACTCGGACTTGGCAAATACTCAGCTGGCTTAGGACTCGGCAGACTCGGATAAGACTCGGAAAATATGAAAAAAATAAAAATATAGTAATTTCTGTGCACAAAAAACATACATAATAACATTTCTAATCCATATAAGTTATAAAAACAATTCTATGCAGAAATTCATTAGATCATCTCATAAAAATTGATAACACAACATTTGACACTCCATAATACCATATTTCTATGCAAAATAGTGAAATGAAAGAGGATTCCTTGAACACATTCCAAAATAGTACCAAGTTCAAACTTCGAACTTCAAATACATAACTCAAAACATAACTAGCTGAAAATAAAAAAAAGACAGTGTCTCCAAGTCCAAACTCGAGTCTCATGCATGACTCCAAGTAGTAGAACGCCTAGCATAGGCCCTACTAGAGCTAGTACCAACATCACTAGACTGAAAAATCAATTGTGATGCAGGTGTGTTTGGTGTTTCCATTTCGGAAAATGGTACACTAGAGGGACCGTCGGTCTCTTCATCAAGCCAATTCAAATCAGCAGGAGCTTCATCCTCCACTACCCAATCAGAGACTAGATCAATCTAATCCGATAAAATTGGATCCAAATCCTTTTCCCGCAACTGTTTTGTGAGCATCTGAAGGTTGTAGTATATGTGGACCAACTTCTCCAACCTCTCATGCTCCAACATGTTGCGCTTTTTGGTGTGTATGTGCTCGAATACTGACCAATTGTGCTCACAACCCGAAGCACTGCAAGGCTGACTCAAGATTCTGATGGCAAATTCTTGTAGTTGTGGTGCCTCAGTGCCACAATCTAACCATCAATTGGCAATGGGCTGTTATAAAAAACAAACAAACAAAGATTACAAGTTTTGCAATGTCAAACTTGAAAAAAAAACTAGTGAAATAAAAGTTAATGATTTACGTAATTGAATCTTACATGGCACTTTCTTCTCCCTGAGACGTTGTGTTGAGCTAAATCCAAACATGCCAGATGATTCCTTGTACATATCACGCTGCATATTGATTTGGACTTGAATCTCTTGACTTGGGTACATCCTCTCAATGCATAGCATCACACCTCTCATTACCTCAGGATCTTTTTGAATTTTAGACCCAACGTTATAGAATATGCTTGGATTGAGATATGCCCTTGCTGCATGTAATGGTGAATGTAGCTTCCTGTCCCACCTGGAATCAATAATATCCCATATAGGGAGATATTTAGATTCATCCTTGATATAGAAGGCCTTGATGGCCTCTTTGGCCCTATCCATCCCCTCATAAACATATCCCATTGGTGGTTTATCACCATCCATGATCATCAACACTTTCACAAGTGGCTCTGTCATGCTGACAATCTCAGTGACTTCCTCCCATAAACTATCTCTACGGACAGACAAACTCATAGCCATTGCATCTGATTTTGTGTTATCTTTATAATGTATCCATTCCCTGCTACTAACCATTCGTCTCAATGCTTGGTACTCATTAAGAAGGGTTTGGAGGGAGAGAAAGTTTGTTGCAAACTATGTGACACCAGGGTGATTGAGCTCACCTTCTGTGTACTCTCTCATAAGGCTCAACACCCAAGCATGGTTATAAATGTATTTGCACACATGCCAACTTCCCAATGTCCTCCAACATCAAATCTATACAATGGGCAGCACAAGGGGTCCAAAAAATAGTAGGGTATTTTGCACAAAGCAATTTACCTGCTGCCACATAATTTGCAGCGTTGTCTGTGATTACTTGGACACCATGTTTGACTTGTTGGACATGCCGAGCGCACTGAGAGGGGGGGGGTGAACAATGTGTATATCTTTTGTTACTTTTTCAACGTTAACAATCATCAGCAACTCATTCAATATTATGCAGAGTACATTATTATCATTATATCAGCAATTATAGCTCATCATCACATATCATCATATCATCATCACATAAGAAGCATAGCAAAACAAAGTACACAAGATTTTTACGTGGAAACCCTGTCTTGAGGGAAAAACCACGAAGCCTTATAATAATAGTTTTCCAACAACAACTGGAAGGAGACAACATCCCCCTTATTACAATGACTTCAATTCTCCAACTACAACTGGAAGGAGGCTACAACCCCCTGATTTACAGGCTACAACCTGAAGGAAACTCCAAATCCCTAGTTCTCCAGCTACAACCGGAAGGAGGTTACAACCCCCTTTCCTTGCCCCGTCTTGCCACTCTCATATGAAGATAGAAACTGAACTACTGAACCACCAACCACACCGATCTTGTGGACCTGCTAATCAACATATGTACTACACTGCACAATCACTGTCACTACTCATCAACTGACCACTGTTCATCAACTGACCACTGCACCACAACTGTACTATACTGTACATTAACCTATACAAAACAATTTGTACCAATCAACTTGTTGCTCACATCAACCGACTCAGTCAATCTGACTCTAACCAAGTGCACACCAAACTCAGTCCACCTGAGTCAAACCAACTGCTCATACAACTCAACCAGTTTTAGTCAGACCAATTGCACATAAGGCAACCTGTGCCAATCCTGCTCAATTGAACCAACCTGTACTAAGTTGCTTGTGTACTTGTTCCAATCCTACTCAATTGAACCAACATGTACTAAGTTGCTTATGTACCTATGCCAAATCAATCATATGCTTGTGTTAATCTAATCAAGTGCTCTAACAGTCAACCAACCCTTCTTACTTGGCCTAGTTCATTAAGTAAGAGACACGTTTGAGCAATCAAGAGACTTCACATACGGTCAACCAAACTTTTCCAATCACACTCAACTCAATGACACCACAACCAACCTCAATCACAGTCAAGGAATACTTGACAGTTAAACATGATATACCTCAACCAATTAACGTTAGCCAAGAAGATAAAAGACTTAACCAACTATGTCAAACTCAGTCAATCTCATAAACTCTTAGACACAAAAGGATTTTTCACTCCACTCAAATCAAGTCAATAAATCAAACAAATATCAAGCAAATAGTCACTTACAATACTGTCAAAGGTTGTCATAAACAGTCAATAACAGTCCAGCTCCACTTAGGTCAAAGACACAATGATCAACACTTGTCAAACTAGTTTTCAAAGAAAACACTTAGGTTGATCAAAGAAATCACTCAGAAGATCTATTACTTACATGTAAACTTCTCATTCAATACTACACTATACAACAGTCAAGGTAAACACCAAAATATCTGCCAACAATATCCAAGATAATCATCAAGATCTATATCAACATCACATCAAAATATATTCCAAGATACCCATCACCTTTGCCTCCATAACATATTCAATGACTTCAAAGATATATACCAATATATAGGTCCACATACTAAGATCAAAGATGAACTCTATCCATGAGAGACATGTGTCATCACAAGAGAAACTCATAAGCATGAACCATAGCTTTTTGAAGATCACAATATGAAGAAACAATAGACAAACCAAAAGAAACTCTATATCATGTCATCACATAGCCCTCACAACAAGATTTCCAACGAGCTAAGAATTTTGTAATTCCAATTCCGTATGAGAAAGTTATGTCAATTTTAGTCAATCTCTTCAATCCTCAAAGATGCCCAAAAATTTATCCTCCACGGTTTCACACTTTTCTCAAAGAGTTGCAAAATACCAAAGAGAGACTTGATTGATGAACAAATGAAATGTTTGATATTCTATTTATATAGGTTGTGGAGGAAAGTTAGTACCTCAAACTAGGCCGACATGCAATTCAAAATTACAAATAATTAAATTCTCTTTTGTTTGGTCGGCTAACCCAAAAAGGTGGGGTACACCAACTTCATATCTCTTCAACTGTAAGGAGTTAGAAGATGCTCCACATATTAACCGAAATGGCTTGACGAGGACTATCTACCTATGATGGGTTTATTTTCAAATTCTTGGTCTAATAACCTTAAATTCTTTAATTTGTTTAGGACTTCAAAGATTCCACACATAAAGGTGCGAAAGACCATGTTACCTTATGCATAAGTTCCAAGGTCAAAGGCTTCAGTGGACATCATCAAACGCATGAGGGATTTGATGGTATTCACATCCAAAGACTTCACATCAACAAGGAGGAGGGCTTCACCACATACTCATCATATCAAGGGTATCAAGGACCCCAACACCACCAATCAAGTGGGAACAAAGACTTTTTCAAGAATATCATCATCATATTTAAGGTCTCCATATCATTAAAAACATATCCAATGGTTCCACTATATATCTTCATCACAATAAGAGTACCAACACCCCAAAAGAGGGGTACAAAGACCTCACCACTAGTTTGCAACACCTTATGGGCTTCATATGCGTGATAACAAGGATACAACATGTGAATGACCATATAACATCTAAAGGCCATCAAACCACCATATGTGTGGAGGGGTCAAGACCCAAACTTCCAAGGACACCAAGGACCCCATAAGAATGGGTTGGATACCACCATAAGTATGGGTTCCAAGACCCAAGTCTCCACATGCAATGGGCTCCCTTCCAAAACTTCCCTCCAAAAATTTGAGATCGCTCATTCAACAAACGCCAAAAAAAATCGAACTATCAACAAACTCGCGAGTATTGGCGAGTATGCGCGATTTTTGGCGAGTGTGGCGGTTATTGGCGAGTTTTGCCGAGTACGAGTTCACTGGCCGAGTACGCTGCAAGTACTCGGTTCATTTGTGACTCGACCACACTCGTCATATTGGGCGAGTATGAGCCGACTAAGACTACATTGGTATGCTTTATTTCAAAAGCATGGATAAAAATTTAAAAAGCATGCATAGAAACGAACAAAGTTCAAACTGTTCAACAAGACATTTCCACTTTATTTGTCATCCGAACTATCCACTGATCATTTATTTTTGTTTACGAACATATTATAGGAAGGGGCATACAAATATACACACACACACACACACACACACACATATATATATATGTATCATTTATCTTTGTTTACCAACGTATTATAGGAAGGGACACACACACACACATATATATATATTGCAAGAAAACTAGGCCTTATACTACAAATAATACATAGTACCTCATCAATTAGAACCTGGTGACAAGGGATTAAGTATAAAAGAAAATTATCTTATATCCTCTTCCTGAGCATTGTTAAAGAAGAAATAAAGTCAGAATATAGTTCTACTTATATTTTCAGCTTGGTAGATATCTACTTGTTAAGATAAGACATTTAAAAAAAAAGGCAAGTATCTCTGAAAGAGCCACATAATCAGAACTTAAGTTGTAGGAGGATTGCACAAAAATTGAGTTGCTAAGACATCCAAGGATCTATGTGAGTAGTGTTGAATACCAATGACGGGATTATTAAATTCTCTCAGGACTATGAGGGAGTTGACTATGATGACACTCTTGCTTCAGGACAGGTTGTTGCTTCAGTTACTGGAGGCTTTGAGGTGCATGGGACAGATTCTCATGCTCGCACTTTGATGATGACCCTTTATGGGTTGTTGTTACTCTCACCACAAGCTTGTATATCAGGATTGATGAGTTGAGAGATTTGTAGATTTTTTACACTATGTTCTTGATAGATCCAATCGACTTGTATTGGTCTTGTTAGAGTTGTGATTATCTTTGCAGGATATCCTAATCAGCTCTTCATGTGATGCCAAAATATTTTTGGCCTATGATGATGACTCTAGGGATGTTGGAGTTTTTGTAGGTTACAATTGATGTCTCCCTTATCCTAAAATGATTTCAAAGTTTAAGAGGAAGCAATGGTCTAGGGTTATGTTCCTTTAGTTTCACAGATGGTCATTGTTCTTTTGGAGCCCCTAGCAGAGAGGATGATGGAGTAGCTTGGTTTGGTGGTGTAAACCAAGGGCCTTGTTATATTCTCCTTGCATGTTCATCGTCCAAATTTCCTAGTCCTCATATGGCGGTAAAGAAAGGAAAAGCCAGGTAAAAAATGGTAAATTTGACAGTTTATGGCTAGGTCCCCACATTATTGACAGGACAACTCATCTGAATTTCTTCTACCTCAACCACTTAGACAGGGAATAGCTACCACTGTCCACGAACGAGCACATCCTAAATTTGTTCTTCAAAGGTAACATCTGATGCCAAGGGGGCATCTAGGTAAATTAGAGTAGGTTTTCATTGCCGCATTAGGTTTGTTTTCATTTTTTTGTTTCAAGCATTTCATTTTTATTTAGTTAATGCAACTTACATTATATGTGAGTTTATATTTTATATATCATGGTATTGCTAATGCATCCTAGTGAGAATGTTTCAAATGACAAATTATGGAGTTCTCATATGCTTTCCAGTAATTCGCACCTTGGGTCACTTGATAGAAATCTTCAAGCCACTGGATGCGGCCTTGGGGGCAAGCTCTAGCCAAGTGTTAGCACTTGATACGTAGCTCCTCTGTCTAGGCCAACTCCTAGCAAAGCCAAGGGGGGTGGTCCCTAATGAAATGAATCTAAAGTTTTTATCTAAGAACAAAAACTAAACAATGATCTAGGAGTTAAAATGTGAAATGGAAAAACTCTTAACAACAGCTTATTGCAAATTTAAATTTATATCCACAACCTTAATAAGTCAAATAACATTTGTTGTCTGCTGATTGCACACCAGCAGCAGAAATCAGTTGAAAGCTGTCTCCTCACTTGAGAAAGTGAGAGAGGTGTGACCTTGGGGGCATGCACAGAGCTAGGTACTGTCACCTACTCCTAGCTCCTCCGTTTAGGCTAACTCCTAACGAAGCCATTAGAGGAATTTTGAGGTCTAAAATGGGCCTCCTAAAGAAAATAATAAAATAATAGTTAAAATAATAAAATAATATTGATTAATTTTGGAGGAAAAAAGAAAAAAACTACTTTTTGTGTTCGTATTTTCGACATATC